>CAMXCT020001788.1:111220-131882 GCA_947184155.2 Cladocopium goreaui
ACGGCGTGGGTGCAACGGAGTGGCTGGAAATGGGTGGAGAGAAGGGAAAGGAAGGGAAAGGATGGGGGGGGAGAAGAAGCCGCTGGTGATGAGCGACCTTGGCTGCGCGGACGGCTGCGGACGGCAAATGGGTGCGGAGAACTGCGGGGACGGCTGCGGACGGCGTGGGTGCAAGGGAGTGGCTGGAAATGGGTGGGGAGAAGAAGCCGCTGGTGATGAGCGACCTTGGCTGCGCGGACGGCTGCGGACGGAAAATGGGTGCGGAGAACTGCGCGGACGGCTGCGGACGGCGTGGGTGCAACGGAGTGGCTGGAAATGGGTAGGGAGAAGAAGCCGCTGGTGATGAGCGACCTTGGCTGCGCGGACGGCTGCGGACGGCAAATGGGTGCGGAGAACTGCGCGGACGGCTGCGGACGGCGTGGGTGCAAGGGAGTGGCTGGAAATGGGTGGGGAGAAGAAGCCGCTGGTGATGAGCGACCTTGGCTGCGCGGACGGCTGCGGACGGCAAATGGATGCGGAGAACTGCGCGGACGGCTGCGGACGGCGTGGGTGCAAGGGAGAAGTTGGAAATGGGTGGGGAGAAGAAGCCGCTGGTGATGAGCGAGCTTGGCTGCGCGGACGGCTGCGGACGGCAAATGGATGGGGAGAATTGCGCGGACGGCTGCGGACGGCGTGGGTGCAAGGGAAATCGGGAAATGGGTGGGGATCGTGCTGGTGATGAGCGAGCTTGGCTGCGCGGACGGCTGCGGACGGGACATGGGTGCGGAGAATTGCGCGGACGGCTGCGGACGGCGTGGGTGCAAGGGAGTGGCTGGAAATGGGTGGGGAGAAGAAGCCGCTGGTGATGAGCGAGCTTGGCTGCGCGGACGGCTGCGGACGGCAAATGGGTGGGGAGAATTGCGCGGACGGCTGCGGACGGCGTGCGTGCAAGGGAGCAGCTGGAAATGGTTGGGGAGAAGAAGCCGCTGGGGATGAGCCAGCTTGGCTGCGGACGGCAAATGGATGGGGAGAATTGCGCGGACGGCTGCGGACGGCGTGGGTGCAAGGGAGTGGCTGGAAATGGGTGGCGAGAAGAAGCCGCTGGGGATGAGCGAGCTTGGCTGCGCGGACGGCTGCGCACGGCCAATGGGTGAGGAGAACTGCGCGGACGGCCGGACGGCTGCGGACGGCGTGGGTGCAAGGGAGTGGCTTGCAATGGGTGGGAAGAAGAAGCCGCTTGTGATGAGCGAGCTTGGCTGCGCGGACGGCTGCGGACGGGAAATGGGTGCGGCGTGCATGGGTGCCATGCAGGGAGTGGCTGGAAATGCGTGGGCAGGAGAAGCCGCTGGTGATGAGCGAGCTTGGCTGCGCGGATGGCTGCGGACGGGAAATGGGTACGGAGAATTGCGCGGACGGCTGCGGACGGCGTGGGTGCCAGGGAGTGGCTGGAAATGCGTGGGGAGGAGAAGCCGCTGGTGATGAGCGAGCTTGGCTGCGCAGACGGCTGCGGACGGGAAATGGGTGCGGAGAATTGCGCGGACGGCTGAGGACGGCGTGGTACAATAAGGGAGTGGCTGGAAATGGGTGGGGAGAAGAAGCCGCTGGTGATGAGCGAGCTTGGCTGCGCGGACGGCTGCTGACAGCAAATGGGTGGGGAGATTTGCGCGGACGGCTGCAGACGGCGTGGGTGCCAGGGAGTGGCTGGAAATGGGTGGGGAGAAGAAGCCGATGGAGATCAGCGAGCTTCCCTGCGCGGACGGCTGCGGACGGGAAATGGGTGCGGAGAATTGCGCGGACGGCGTGGGTGCAAGGGGGTTTCTGGAAATGGGTAGAGAGAAGAAGCCGCTGGAGATCAGCGAGCTTGGCTGCGCGGACGGCTGCGGACGGGAAATGGGTTCAGAGAATTGCGCGGACGGCTGCATGCGGATGGCGTGGGTGCAACGGATTGGCTTGAAATGGGTGGGGAGAAGAAGCCGCTGGTGATGAGCGAGCTTGGCTGCGCGGACGGCTGCGGACGGGAAATGGGTGCGGAGAACTGCGCGGACGGCTGCGGACGGCGTAGGTGCAACGGATTGGTTGGAAATGGGTGGGGAGATGAAGCCGCTGGAGATCAGCGAGCTTGGCTGCGCGGACGGGTGCGGACGGGAAATGGGTGCGGAGAATTGCGCGGACGGCTGCGGACGGCCTGGGTGCAAGGGACTGGCTGGAAATGGGTGGGGAGAAGAAGCCGCTGGAGATCAGCGAGCTTGGCTGCGCAGACGGCTGCGGACGGGAAATGGGTGCGGAGAATTGCGCGGACGGCTGCGGACGGCGTGGGTGCAAGGGAGTGGCTGGAAATGGGTGGGGAGAAGAAGCCGCTGGTGATGAGCGAGCTTGGCTGCGCGGACGGTTGCGGACGGGATATGGGTGCGCGGACGGCTGCGGACGGCGTGAGTTGCTGGAAATGGGTGGGGATCGCGCTGGTGATGAGCGAGCTTGGCTGCGCGGACGGCTGCGGACGGGAAATGGGTGCGGAGAACTGCGCGGACGGCTGCGGACGGCGTGGGTGCAACGGAGTGGCTGGAAATGCGTGGGGAGAAGAAGCCGCTGGGGATGAGCGAGCTTGGCTGTGCGGACGGCTGCGGACGGGAAATGGGTGCGGAGAATTGCGTTCACGGCTGCGGACGGCGTGGGTGCAAGTGAGTGGCTGGAAATGGGTGGGGAGAAGAACAAGATGCAGCCCACGAACCCGAATGCTCACACGTATTTTAATGGATATGCAGTCACTCAGAACAATTTTCTGCAAAAGTTTATTTGAACAGTGTTGTATATACATATTTCCCCTGTTACCAGTCTGCAGTCAGTGTGGAGTGGACAGTGTAGAGTGTGGAGTGTAGAGTGTAAAGTGTAGAGTGCGGAGTGTGGAGTGTAACGTGTGGAGTGTGGAGTGTAAAGTGTAGAGTGTGGAGTGTAAAGTGGGAAGTGTGGAGTGTAAAGTGTGGAGTGTGGAGTGAGGAGTGTGGAGTGTAAAGTGTGGAGTGTGCAGTGGGTAAAGTGTGGAGTGTAGAGTGTTGAGTGTAAAGTGTAGACTGCGGAGTGTGGAGCGTAAAAGTGTGGAGTGTAAAGTGTGGAGTGTAAAGTGTGGAGTGTAAAGCGTGGAGAGGAAAGCGTGGAGTGTAAAGTGTGGAGTGTGGAGTGTAGAGTGTAAAGTGTATAGAGTGTAAAGTGTAGAGTGTAAAGTGCAAACTGTAAAGTGTGGAGTGTAAAGTATAAAGTGTGGAGTGAGGAGTGTGGAGTGTAAAGTGTAGAGTGTGTAGTGTGGAGTGTAAAGTGAGGAGTGTGGAGTGTAAAGTGTGGAGTGTAAAGTGTGGAGTGTGGAGTGTAAAGTGGGAAGTGTGGAGTGTGGAGTGTAAAGCGTGGAGTGAGGAGTGTAAAATGTAAAGTGTGGAGTGAAAAATGTAAAGTGCACAGTGTGAGTGTAAAGTGTATAGAGTGTGGAGTGTGGAGTGGAAAGTGCAGAGTGTGAAGTGTGGAGTGTAAAGTGTAGAGTGTGGAGTGTGGAGTGTAAAGTGCGGAGTGAGGAGTGTAAAATGTAAAGTGTGGAGTGAGGAGTCAAAAATGTAAAGTGTGGAGTGTAGAGTGTAAAGTGTACAGCGTAAAGTGTAGAGTGCGGAGTGTGGAGAGTAAAGTGTGGAGTGCAAAGTTTAAAGTGTGGAGTGAGGAGTGCAAAGTGTAAAGTGTGGAGTGTGGAGTGAGGAGTGTAAACTGTAATTTGTGGAGTGAGGAGTGTGGAGTGTAAAGTGTCGAGTGTGGAGTGTGGAGTGGAAAGTGTAGTTTGTGGAGTGTGGAGTGTAAAGTGTGGAGTGTGGTGGAGTGTGGTGGAGTGTGGGGTGTAGAGTGTGGAGTGTGGTGGAGTTTGGGGTGTAGAGTGTGGAGCGTGTAGGAGTGTAAAGTGTGGAGTGCAAAGTTTAAAGTGTGGAGTCCAAAGTGTAAATTGTGGAGTGTAGAGTGTAAAGTGTAGAGTGTGAAGGGGGAGTGGAAAGTGCAAAGTGTAAAGTGTAGAGTGTGGAGTGAGGAGTGTAAAGTGTAAATTGTGGAGTGAGGAGTGTGGTGTGTAAAGTGTGGAGTGTAGAGTGTGGAGTGGAAAGTGTCGAGTGTGGAGTGTGGCGTGTAGAGTGTAAAGTGTAAAGTGTGGAGTGAGGAGTGTGCAAAGTGTAGAGTGTGGTGGAGTGTAGAGTGTGCAGTGTGGAGTGTAGAGTGCGGAGTGTAGAGTGTAAAGCGCCACCCCTGCCACGCAAAACGACATGACAACTTGATTGGAAACCTTCGAAAAGGAGAGATTTTGCAGCTTCCCCCATACACACGGCGACGCCGGAGGCTTCCGTCAATTTTCAGCACATTTCACAAAATGCCACGTCTGCCACGGAATCTGCACCTTGTCGCCACTTGACGCAGCCCTGCCAATGCGATTCGCAAAAAAACACGCAACACGACGCGTCTAAAGCGCTGCGCCTGCCATGCAAAATGACGATGGACACGTCCAAAGTGCTGCGCCTGCCACGAAAACTGCAACGCATCTTCTGAAAACGTCGCAAAAGTACTGCGCCTGCCACACAAAATGACTTTCGACACGTTACAAAACACGTCTGAATGTCACGAAGTGCCACGCCTGCCACGCGAAACGCAAAAATTACCCCTTCTGGAGAACTTACCAGAGGCACGGCCATATAGCAATCGCGCGGACGGTTGCGAGTGGTTGCGGACGGTTGGGCAACGGGAACCCTTGCTACGCATTCAGGGAAAGGAAGGGAACGGAAGGGACAGGAAGGGAAAGGAAGGGAAAGGAATGGAAAGGACGGGAAAGGAAAGGAAAGGAAGGGAAAGGAAGGGAAAGGAAGGGAAAGGAAGGGAAAGGAAGGGAAAGGATGGGAAAGGAAGGGAAAGGAAGGGAAAGGACGGGAAAGGAAGGGAAGGAAGGGAAAGGAAAGGAGAGGTTGATTTGGAAATCAGCCGCCGTCGCATGACCGTGCTCAAATGAGCTTGCTTGGCTATTGCACACTGTCACTCAATGTTTCCGCGCAGAGCTGAAATTACTTTACTTCGAGTTATCCCCACCATGACATTTATAAGTTTTGTTACTGGCAAATCTTCTGGCATTCTATCTGACATATCTTCTGGCATTTTATCTAGCATATCTTCTGGCATTCTATCTGGCATATATTCTGGCATATCTTCTGGCATTCTACCTGGCATATCTTCTGCAATATGTTCTGGCATATCTTCTGGCATTCTATCTGACATATCTTCTAACACTCAATCTGGCATATCTTCTGGTATTCTATCTGGCCGTTGAGGTCCAGCAGTGCACACTGAGCTGGGAAGGTCCCAGGTTGAGGTCCAGCGGTGCACACTGAGCTGGGAAGGTCCCAGGTTGAGGTCCAGCGGTGCACACTGAGCTGGGAAGGCCGCAGGTTGAGGTCCAGCTGTGCACACTGAGCTGTTTGGTCCCAGGTTGAGGTCCAGCGGTGCACACTGAGCTGGGAAGTTGGCAAAGAGCTTGGCGAAGAGTTGGCAAGGCGGAAGTTGAGGTGGAAGTTGATGCAGACATGATCGAGGAGAAACTGGAGGAGGAGGAGGCAGAGGAGGAGGAGGAGAAGGCGGAGGACGAGGAGGAGGAGGACGAGGACGAGGAGGACAGCTAGCCGAGGAGAACAACTCTGATAAAATCTAACAACCCTCACCTGGCAGGTGGGGAAAAATGAAATTTGCAGTGAATGCGTCCATAATGTTCATCTTCCAAAAAGAAGCTGGCAAGAGGCGAAAAAGAAATAAACCAATTATCAGTATTACTCAAATTTGTTTGCTGTCGTTTTGCTTTTGGGTTCTCAGGCCCCCCCTTGTTTTTCATATTTTTCATTTTGTTTTCCTTATTTTTCTCTATTTCATTTTTTTAAACACTATTTTGTTATTTTTATTTTTTATTTTTTTCATTCTTTTCTATTTCTCATTGTTTTTCATTATTTTTATCCTTCTTCTTATTTCTTTTTCATTATTTTTTCATTTTTTCATTTTTCTCTACTTTTAAACTGTTTTTCATTATTTTCCATTATTTTTCATTATTGTTATCATTATTTTTCCCTACTGTGTATTGCTTTGTTCCTTCTTTTTCTCTATGTGAGCAGCGCCAAAAACCTCCAAGCAAGAAAGTTAATTGGGGATTAAACTAAGGTGGGCCCGCGGAAGTGAAACCCACGTCCGCGGAAGCGCGCGGAAGGGCTTGCGGAAGCAGACGCTGATCGTCCGATCGCGAAAGGGCCGCGGAAGACGATTTGAGTACCTGTGAACCCAACCCCTGATGTAAAGTGCCTAGTTGTCTGACCCCTTCTGTTTGTAGGGCTACTGGGGAGCCGCGTTGAGTTTACTCCGCTTGCTCCTGTCATTTTTGGCTCAAGATGGTGAGCTGTGACTCCGGTTTCACTGCAGCTTTGCAAAGCAAGGTTGTGGCGCGACTGAGCAGTAGCCGACCGTGCGACAAAGGGTGACAAAAGGTGATCTCTGGGCCGGTGAGGTGAGACTGGCGGGACCCCGGACCCTTTGGTTCGCAGTTGGGGGCTGTTCTGGGAAGTCTGAGCGGAAAGAACCGAAACGGTCGAGGCTACTATAGCTCACCGCCAGCATGGCTCGGGAAGTACGAATGTTCGACCGAACATTGCTGGAAGCAATCGAGGAAGGTATAGTCCCAAGGCCGGGGCTATTGACCTATCAAGATTGGAACTCGTGGCGTGCCAGGGATGGGCAGCGCCCGAGCAAGAGGAGACATGGAGATGACGAAAGAACCACGACGACTGCAGAAGAGGCGCAGTTGTGGAGGACCGTAATGGAAGCGCTGTACGGCCCTGAATGGAAGGACCAGTTGGCTGTGGCCGGGGGTGCCGTGGAAGAGACAGAAGAAGAGGAAGAGGAGGAAGAAGAAGAAGAAAGACTTCCCACTACCCTGGCCAGGGCACCAGAAGGCGGGGTTCGAGTGGCCCAAGGCGCCGAACCACCGGCCATAGGTCCAGGCGGGTCGGCTGCGTCTTCCACGGTTGGTGGTGAGTCCGTGTTCCGTGATATGTCTCTTGTTCGGTTGCAGGACTTGCTGATGTTTGTGTGGTGCCCTGGTGCCCTTAGTCTTTCCATGTCATCGCATTGGAAGTTTAACAGCATTGGCGCCATGCACCTCAAGCTTACCTTCAGGCATCGGCCTGGGCAGGCACTTGTCTTTATGCTCCTTGACAAAGCCTTTGAGTTTCTCTATGTGCTCTTCCAAAACAGTCGTGGGTAGCTCTTGGGCCGCTCTTCTCTGGAACCATCTTCGTGCCCTTGACACGGACATGGCCACGCTTGAGAGCCTATGTGTGTGTGTGTGAGAGTGTTTGTGGGTAGAAAAGTTTCAAAGTTATTTTACGTGATTTCCGTACTTGAGGGGTATCAAATAGCTGTTTGCTTAGTAAGTTGGAATGGGTAAAATGGATGGTTGAAGTATGTTCAGGAGTATTCGAACCAAACGACTGCGGGTCAACAGAAGTCATTTGAAGTGCTATCCTACATTTGGTTCGCGAGAGGACAGTAGCAAATTGCTACTGTCCTCTCACACAGCCAGACCGGCCCGGAGTCGCGAGAGAACAGTAGCGATTCGCGAGACGATGCTATCTTTGAAGATTTATACTAGCTTCTCACGATTTGCTACTGCGCTCTCACACATCCAGACCGGCCCGGCCGCGCGAGAAGACAGTAGCGATTTGCTACTGTCCTCTCGCACATCCAGACCGGCCCGGGAGCGCGAGAGAGTTAGTTCAGATTCTTTCGCACGCCCAGACCGGTTCGGATTTGCGGGCGGTAGTTCAGATGATTATGACAGTGATACTTTTCATTTCAAAATTTAATACATCATCTTTCGCACACCCAGACCGGTTCGGATTTGCGGGCGCCATACATAATCTTGATTAAGTTTAATGATGATTTTCCACAACTTTAGTGACATTAAGAGCTACACAGATGATGCCAAACAGACCGACATAGGAATTGTCAAGGATCAATAGCCTTGGAGTCATGCAGGCACGTAGGTCTTTGAGGTGCATGGCGCCAATGCTGTTAAACTTCCAAAGCAATGATATGGAAAGACTAAGGGCACCAGGGCACCACACAAACATCAGCAAGAGGAGGTTTTTCTGAAGGATTACGCTCCTGGGTCGGAGACGGCAGTCCGGTTCGCAAAAAGGTTGCGGCGGGTGTCGGAGGCCTTAGGCTGGCTGGGAGAAGAAGTGGACGAAGCCTCAATGGAGCGGCGGGTCATCCGCGCCCTCTACTGGGAAAAGATCTACGAGGCAGATGAGGAATGCCAATTAGGCCTGCTGAAGGATTTCTTCCAAGAGCTTGTTTTGGATGAACCGCCAAAGGAGCAGGAGCAGGAGCATGAAAGGCGAGTGTCAGTTCTGCTCGAGATGATCCAGGAAAGAGGAGGCCAGCTGAGTAAGTCTGCGCAAAAGCTCTTCTCCTCAACCGAAGGCACTCCGGAGAAGGGAGTGGACGCTTCTATTTCACGGCACTCGCCGTACAAATTGGGAGGGCATCAAGCGATACGGCTTGATGAGTGAGAGAGCCCTGCTGGGGCGAAAGGGCAGATTGCATTTGCATTTCTGCCGTGCCCGGGAACACGTCAAGCAAGGGAGCGAAGTGGTGATCAAGGTTCACACTTCAGCTCTGTACCGATGTGCGGCTGAGGAGAACGAAAAAGTTTATGGGAATGAAAAAGCAATTTACGTGCTTTTCAGCATTCCTGTCGACTGCCTTGCAGAGGTCACTGACTTGCGGACCGGGGAGGACCTTCTTAAGGGTCAAAAAGTAGTATCCTCCCGGCCTGCAGCCTCTAGCATAGCTACGTCCTCCCAGCCTGCGGCCTCTGGCGCGGCTGCATCTTCGCAGCCTGCGGCCCTTGGCGCGGCTTCTCCCTCCCAGCCTGCGGCTACAAGCGCGGCTTCCAAGGCTCAGCTTGCTGCTGAGGAGGCAGCGTTGCCAGAGGAGTCTCGTCCTAGGCCAAAGGCTAAGGCGGGCCCAGTTGCAGAAGCAGCTACTGGGGTGAAGGACTCGGCAGCGACGTCCTCGGTTCAGCCTACTCCTGAGCAAAACTTGAAGGACCGAGAAGCTCACACAGCTAAAGGAGCCAAGGAAGTGAAGTCAGAAGTCAAGGAAGGCCAGACGGTGATGCGAAGTGAGCAGCAGGAGTCCAAAAAGGACCGAGTTGGAAAACTTGAGCCTAAGAAGAAAAGGGCCAAGGTGAAGGCGGAGGTCAGCGCCGAAGAGGCACTTGGGGAAAAGGAAGCCAAATGGGCCAAGGCAAGAGAAGTGCCAGGTACTGATGACGAATCAGGAAGTTACTCCTACGAGGAGGATGAAGGTGAGTGCTCTGTCGACTGGGGAGGCGACGACGCCGATCGGCGTTCAAGGACTCCTGAAGGGCGCCGACCTGGAGTGATTCTCAAGTCCAAGGGCTATCTTGAATTGGAGGCTCGAATGGCTGATCCAGCGGGTGAGGGTAGCGCCGCGGACACTCAACCAGGTACAGCGGGTGCGTCCGGCACCACGGACACTCAAGACGCTCAAGTCCCTGCGGGTGCATCTGGCACTGCGGACAGCCAAGCAAATCCAGCGAGTTCAGCTGGACGCTTGGATACTGCGAGCAGGCGAAAGGCCATAGAAGAGGACATAAAAGAGCATGGAGCGGTCGTATGCCCTCGTTGCGACGCCCGAAATGCTACTTGGAGACTGAAATGTTATCGGTGCGGCTTGGAGCGCCCGAATCCGAAAGACATAGTCCGAGAGCATGGAGACCGCCGCAGTACCCGTGGAAAGAAGCGGGGAGGCAAGAAGAACCGTGGGGCCGGCCAGGGAGGAAGCCAGGCAGAAAGCGAGACCTGGACTCAGACTCAAAACTGGTGGCAGTCACAGGACTGGTCGGAGTCCCATGGTTCCCGAAGTTCTGACTGGCAAGGGAGCTCTTGGAGTTCTCGATCCAATTGGACATGGGGCAAGTACGATCCGAAGGGGAGTGATCAAAATCACCCTTTTGCGCATCCAGAAGTGATGGTGATGCGGGCTGCGGCCGCCACCATAGCTCTTGCCGGGTTGAGAGGAGTCTTACGACTCACAGAGCAAGCCGTGGAATCTGTACTGGCTCTGATCCAGGTCATAGAAGTCAATACGGCTGAGGTAGTAGAACAAGCACAAATGACTCTCACGGACCTGGTGCAAAGGAGCGTGGTGATCGGGTTCATCCTTCTTTGGGGGTGGATCGGATTCAGGTGGTGGATGTGGAAGCAGTCCAAAGACCGGAGGATCCTGGATGATCTGGAGTTCAAGACTCCGCACACTTCTCCTGAAAAAGGGGATGTGAGCAGCAAAGCCAGCAGGGAGCATCGCTCGCCCCTAAAACGGCCGAGTACTGCCATCCTCCGGGCGAAAGCCCTCGGCAGTGTGGCCAACCAAGGGGGACAGCGGGCGATAATGCCGCTTCCTGGGAAAGGTCCTGGAACCCGAGTGCGGACCAGCAGGTCGCCTCAAGTTGAAAAGGTCCAGAAGGGGAAGGCATCTAACAAGGTGCCCCGCAAAGCCGCGAAGTCCCCCACTCCTTTTCTGAATGGTGGAGTGAAGAGCTTAGAAATGTTCGCTACAGCACGTGAATATCAGGAAGCGGCCATTTTGGCGCTCCGCAGCTGTTCTGAAACAAGACCCGTGGCAATCGATCTGATCGCTTATGCGATCGACAGAGCTGACTTGCTGGGTGCTCTTCTTGCAGTGGCAGAAGTGCATCAAGTGCCTGTCAAGGTCATAGCTGATCAAGCGCAGACCAACAGAATGGCAGAGCAGAAAAGAGTCCTCGAACAAGCAGCTGAGGGAGGTCTTGATGTTCAGCTGCGAACAGGAAACGAGCTCAGAAGCCACTACCTTGAGGCTGGGAGACAAAGAAATGGGTTCAGAGGGATCCAGCATGCCAAAGTTTTGGCCATAGAATGGCAAGACAGCTGGGAAATCTTCGCCGGGAGCAGTAACTGGACAACTGCTTCTAGAGGCAACCACGAGCTAGGTTGGCGGGTGGAGCTCCACAAAGCTGGCGGGTTATCGAACCAACTCAGAAACTGGCTGGATTCAGTATGTGAGGGGTCGGTTCCGATGACTCAGGTTCGTGCAGAGAAGAACCAGAAAGCTGGAGGAAAATCCACAGACAAAACAGCTAGACTCTCGCGGTCAGAGACGCAGAGCTAAAAGCTCTTGCGGTCGAAGACGCGGAGTCAAGGTCCTGCGGTTACCATTTGGTACGCGGACCTAATAATTCGTACAGAAGGTGTGGCGACACTAGGCAGGGGGGCGAATGTGAACCCAACCCCTGATGTAAAGTGCCTAGTTGTCTGACCCCTTCTGTTTGTAGGGCTACTGGGGAGCCGCGTTGAGTTTACTCCGCTTGCTCCTGTCATTTTTGGCTCAAGATGGTGAGCTGTGACTCCGGTTTCACTGCAGCTTTGCAAAGCAAGGTTGTGGCGCGACTGAGCAGTAGCCGACCGTGCGACAAAGGGTGACAAAAGGTGATCTCTGGGCCGGTGAGGTGAGACTGGCGGGACCCCAGACCCCTTTGGTTCGCATACCGTATTAAATTTCTTATATTTACATATATACGTATACATATACATTTACATATACATATACATGTACATATACAATATATACATATACATATACATATTCATGTACATACACAGATACATATACATATACATCTACATCTACATATCATATACATACACAGATACATATACATATACATACATATATATATATATATATACACGTGTACATACATATACATGTACATTCATGTTTACATGTGTGTATGTCTCTATATATGCAAAGAAATCGGTAGATAATGATATGCGTATGTATCGGTTTTATTTGTGATAGGGTTGTATCAGACTTCCATCATTCCATGGCGGCTTCGGTTTGTCGCCTGATACCGTGCTGCTGGGAGCGGGCTGGTGGCATTTCATTTGCTTCCAGGCATTTTGCCCAAGTGTGGCTAGTGGTGTAGGCAGCGCGTTTCCCTTCTGAAAGCAAGTTATGGGCAATTGTGGGGATTGTAAGGTTGAGCAGCAAGGACAATGTGCTACTGCAAAGGTCGCTTACATTGCCCCATTTGTTTCCGAGAGGAAACGTAAGGAAACCCTTGAAAATCATGGAGTTTTAGCTTGCACACCCCTATAACTTGTCATATGCACAGATTTCTGGTACAACAGGGCAGGTCTGATACTGGTTCATTGATATTCTTTGCAAGGGCTAAGGGTTGTAATCACTTTGGAAATATAGACAGATAAATTTACAAATGCAGAGTGATAAGCTTCACTTGACTTAGCTTCCATTCCCATTAGCATGGTGCCTGCTCCCGCTTTCTGTGGTGTGCGGAATTGTTGTGGCGAGATCAAGCCCGTGGACACTGATGATGGGTCTGTACGGGCGCAATGCAGTCAAAAACCATACCACGAAGCATATCTCACGAAGCGTGAAGATGGCCATGTCATGTATGAATGGGTGACCCGTGGTAAACGAAGCCTGAAAGGCACTTTGGTTCGCGAAGGCCCGGCCAGCAAAACAAAACCTAGGTTAATGTTGCTGAATCCAAGGCATGATGGCTTGATGTTTTTACAATGCTTGCAAGCAGGGGAACCTATTTATAACTTGGTTTTTCTAAACCTAAATAATCGTACATATAATCGCCATGAGCCGCAGTAAGCCTAGTTCTAAATATAAACTACATAAACCTCTATACATATAATTCTTTTTTGTGGGGCATGACCACCTTGTAGTTCCCTTGTTTCTGACTTTGCCCCCAGGCAAGCATGAGGCACCACCTTTGCAAGATGAGGCACCACCATTGCAAGATGACATGGACAAGACTTTAGCGCAGCTAGCGGGCAAGGAGCCAAAGAAGCCACCTCCAGTCACTTGACTCTATTTGTTTCCCTGGCTTGTTTTTCCCCTTCTTCCTGACGGGCTTCTGTAAAAAGCAATGATTCAGGCTTTTCACGGTTCCCGCAGCACCCGCCTGGCCGCCAATCTCTGTGCACAGGTCCTGGACGATCCTACGTTGCTTGCTTTATCCGTGCCGTTGCAGCAGCCGAAGGCACAAAAGCCAGGAGATCCACAAGACCAAGGGGAAGGCATGGACAACCAGCAGCTCCCGGTGAGCTTTGGCTATCGGATAGTGTGGTTTTGACTTAGTGCTTGCTGGTTTGCCTGCGGAATCTTGATACAAGCGGGGTCCATTTTTTATTTTGATGCTTTGAAAGCAATGAATCTGAGGAGAGGAAGCTGTGCACCCGAGACCGCGCCTGCACAAGACGATGAAAGAGCACCAGTTGCAAATGCTGATCGGGTGGGAGTGGCAGTTTCACGCAAAAATGTTTCTAAGACATTCTAAGACCAGTACGGCAAAAGCTGCGGGGAAAGCAGCAGCTTCTAAGCCAAGTGCCCCTCCTGAAAGTCCGCAACCAAAGACACCGGCCAAACGAAAAGCAGAAGCTGTGCCCGAAGATACTCCGTAGAGCCAACCGCAGAAAGTGCAGAAGGCTGGCTTTGGTGGCAAAACGGAAAAAGCATCCTTGTGCAAAGCGTGCTCCGCCGAGCGGGATGCAGAGCAAAAGGGAAACTACTGGCAGCACTGTGTAAAATCTTGCCGTCAACTCTTTGGACACCAGTCTATCGGCCAGATTCTGGGATGCCAAGAGGACAGCGCTAAGCTGACAGAGAAATCCAGTGAGTTGAGGGCAAGTGCAGGCGAGGTAGCAGAGTAGAATTCACGATTGAATCGCGCACAAGTTGCGAAATTGGTCCGTGAAGTCAAAGCTTTTGTATCCATTTTGCCACGTCTTGAGTCCGCGCTGTCTCGGTTAGAGAAACCTCAGCTTCACAATAAGGACGTCCGAGACTAAGGTTTCACTGGGGTTGCATACTTGTAGGCTAGGGCCTGGCGCAAATGAAGAAATGACCTGAAAACAATAAAGACATAGGTTGCATTTCGTTGTCCTGATGGCGCCTTGTCCCTATCACTATCCATGGGAACACGGCTCGTGGAAGCCGTGCGTGAGACAGTATGCCTTTTCGGGGTTCACGGTTCACACGCCGTGCTACTATATATGTTGATGCGATTCGTGTGGAGAATGGTGCTGTGCAGTCAGCCTTCATGGGGGCTTGGCGCAGGATGGAAGGTCATCCCTGTAACCCGAAGTGCTTTTTGAGACTTTGAAATGTTATTATGAACCCGTTTTGGCCCCAAAATTCGCGGAAGCCGCGCGGAAGCTCCGCGGAAGCTACGCGGAAGCCGAATCTTCTCTTGCCCGCTCCCAGCACACGCGGTTGGGTACCAGCGGCTGCTTGACCATCCTGCTTCCTGCGAGGTTCCTCCACAACATGGACGTGCTGAGGTTGAACTAGTACTTGTCTGACCACAGTGCTGGTTGCCGAGGCATCTCCAGGGGGGGTGCTGAGTGGGCTGCGCTCTGCTCTCCACAGGCCTCCCTCTCTTGCTTTCCACGGGATTCTTCCATGACATTACCAGGCAGGTGCCTGGGCACATGAATCACGGGTCCATGAATAAGATATTTCACTTTTACTTATTTCTGCAGTGTTATCAATTCAATTCCCATAGTGGCAAAACTGTAGCCATGTCGTGTCGCCCCTGAGTGTGTAGGCCAGTGCTTGCCTAGTCCAAATATATCGAGTCCATGGCCGAAAAGAGAAAAAAGTCTTGGAGCTCACTGACACCACCATACCGCTCCAAAGTCTTGTCCGAATCTGTGGCTTCCTTTGTGCCGCATTGCCACCATGAATCAGATTTCGACCAGTTTTTGAAACAATTGCTTCAAAAAAATTGCCGCGACCATTCCGCGCTAGCTGCCTCAAGCTCCATTCTCCTCAATGCTCTAGACGCAAAAGCTGTCATTGGAGGCTTGGCAGCTTTGAGGGCTCAGCATGCAGAAAGGACGCTTCATCACCCTAGCATCACTGTGAATGAGTTGGATGATGTCCTTGTCCACAACACTCCGACCAGGTCGACTTTAGAGAATTTGGGCTACCCAATCTCCAGGAACCATTATGGCAAGATCTTGCGCAAGGAAGTCTCCCTGCAGAAAGTTCCGTCTGCAAGTCTTGGTGGGCGGCCCTCACTTGTGAATAGTGACGATGCTATCGCTGCAGTCGGCAAGGTGGTTGAGGAACACACCTTTGAAAGTGAAAGGGTCGTTGTGGTAGGTCACGGCTCGAAGAAGCGTATGGTTGTGGCAAACCATCTCACCAAGACCAAGCACCGGCTGTGGTGTGAAATTGAAGCCTTGCATGCTGCCATGTCTTGGGAAAGTTTTAGAATTAGAAAAGTGTTGCAGATCCATTTTCCGCATATGCGGAACTCTCGCCGCAACACAGATGTTTGCTCACACTGCAAAACATTTGAAAAGGACTTGCTGCCTGCAGCTTTCCGGTCCATGGAGCGGGCTCAGGCACTGCTGTCTCAACTTTGCCCAAACTACTTCCAAGAACTTGATACAAGCCAGCCCGACAAAGTCAGAATCCTGGAGCAATTTTATTCCTTTGTGGCACGACGGGAAGCAACTGCTTCGCAAGACCCATTGCGCCAAGGATTTACCAGAGCTGATCGTTTAGCTTTGCATTCAGCAGAAGCACAGGCACTGCACCGTTTGAAACCCCATGTGGAAATCGTGCAAGCCTATGAGTGGCACCAGGTCTCGGCCCGCAGGCAAGGAAACTTTGTGGCCTCTATGTGTTCAAAGCTTCCTTCTGGCACTGCCCTCCTCCACGTCGATTTCAAAGAGAACATCAAGTACCCGATGGGGCCAGATGAGACGTCGGAGGAGTGGCACGCCCAGAACAAGCTCTCTTTGACCGTTTTCGGCGCCAATGCAAGTGTACCGACGTGCCTAACAACCTGTGTTTTTGTTGTAGCTATTTTGTTTAGCTGATTCCTGCATGCTTTCACCATAGACGCACCAAACCTGTCCAATGCTCAGGCATGGCGGAGGAAGCAAAGAGTTTTTCATCCTCGTGACCACCGACATCTTAGATCATGATGCTCAGGTTGACTGCATGATGGTGAGCGCGGTCTTGTCGCATCTTTGCCCCCGTGCAGATGTGGACTGGGGGTCTGTGAATCACCTGCTGATAGTTGCCGATTGTGGCCCTCACTTTCGGAGCGAAGAGAACCTTGCGCATTTTTGCGTTGCCTTACCTATGACGCTCCGCATGTTTGTTGAGGTTTGCTGGCTTGTGGAGCAGCATGGCAACCCAGGGTTGACCGTTGTTTTGGCTGGTGCAATTCATGGATCACGAGCTACATCAACCGTGCCCCTATCCACAGCTTGGATGATCTCATCAAGTGCTTCACAGAAGGATCTGGACGCATGATGGCACAAGATCCTGATGGCCCCACCATTCCACTTGTACAGTTCGCCCCTGGCGAACGCAGGCCATCCAAACGCCTTTTGGTCAGCGAAAACTTCAAGATTTCGCGAACATACTTGCTCATTGGTTCCCTGTCCTCGTCTGCGCACCATGGGGCCATGATCCGCAACAAAACCTTTTCGGACTTATCCCCAGGCGATGTGCTCAGCTATAGCATAGCCTCCAAGACGTTTCTTTTGAAGATCTGCCGCCTTGGCGAGTTGGATGCTACGACAAGCCTCGTGCTTGGGAACAGCCAGGAGCTGAAGCAGGCAAAGAGAACAGTGTTACTCGCAGATTCCGCGACCAAAAGACAAAAAAGGCCGCTTACATGCCGAACCGAAGGCCAACCTTTTTGCAAAATTGCTCTGACAAAAGTCTTTCCCTGCAGCGCGCTGCTGCAAAGAAACGCCGCCAGAAGCAGAGGCTACGTGGAGAGGAATCTTCGTCTTCTTCCACATCTTCTTCATCTTCCGCCTCGTCTTCTCCATCGTCGGATGAAGAATCTGTCTGACTGCCGAGCGCGTGCTGCTGCCAAAGAAAAAATGCTTGAGTGCCCGGATGCACAAACAAGCCAAACATCACCCACTATTCTCCACAATCAAAGTCAATCAGTTTCCATCAATGCTAAATCAATTTGTAGATTTCATGAGGAGCTGGCTTTCGCGGAAGCTCCGTGGAAGCAGAATCAACTTACCAACCATCCGCGGAAGCTGAAACTGTGGTGGCGGAAGCAGCGCGGAAGACCGCGCGGAAGACAAGTCAGATTATAAGAGAATGACATAGGGTTTTCAGCACCGCTCATGTTTCATTATTTTTCATTATGTTTTTCCTCCTTCTCTATTGTTCATTATTTTTCCTTCGTTTTCTAGATTTTTCATTAGTTTTCATTTTTTTTCCTTATTTTTATCTTTTTTCATTGTGTTTCATGGTTTTTTCTTCCTTTTTCTTTTTCTTTTTTTGCCTTTTCTTCTTTCTTCCTTTTTCTTTATTTTTCATTGTTTGTTTCTTTGTTTTTCATTAAATTTGATTATGTTTCCATTATTTTCTCTTTTTTTTCGTTATTTTCACTATTGTTTTTCATTGTTTTTTCCTTTTTTCTCTATGTTTCATTGTTTGTCATTGTTTTCTATTCTTTTTCTCGATTTTTCATGAGGTTGCATTGGTTTTTCATTGTTTGTTTGTTTCAATGTTTTTTTATTATACTTCGTTGTTTTTTCAATGTTTTTCATTATTTTTCATTGTTTTAACTGTTGGTTCTCTATTTTTCATTATGTTTCATTGTTTCCTTCTTTGTCTTTCATCATTTTCATGTTTTTCTGTTTTTCATTGTTTTTCATGGTTTTTCTTTGTTGTTTTTTATTTTTATTTTCTTTCAGTGTTTGTTCACTGTTGTTTCATTGTTTTACTTTTAAATTATGTTTCATGCTTGGGTTCCTAGTTTTCATTTTTTCATTGTTTGTTCATTGTTGTTTTCATTGTTTTGTTTTTCATTTTGTTTTGCCATTATATTTTTTTTCATTGTTTTGCATTATTTTTCATTTTTTTCATTTTTTCCCCTTTGTTTTCCTCTATTTTTCATTGCCTCTCATTGCTTTTTCATTTTTGTTCAGCATTGTTCATTGTTGTATCATTGTTTTTTCATAGTTTTTAATTATTTTTCATTGTTTTTCATTATGGTCATATTTTTTAAAAGTTTTTCATTGTTTTTTGGTTTTTCATTGTTTTTCCTTCTTCTTCCATATTTTTTCATTCCTTTTCATTGTTTTTTCATTGTTTGTTTTTGTTTGTCATTAAATTTCACTGTTTTCATTGTTTTTTCTTCTCATTTTTCCGCCATTGCTCATTGTCTTCCATTGTTTCTTCATTGTTTTTCATGATTTCCTTTGTTTTTTCATTGTTTTCATTGTTTTTCTTTTTTCATTTTCATTATTTTCCATTGTTTTTTCATTGTTTTTTCTCAATGTTTCATTATTGTTCATTGTTGTTTCATTGTTTTCATTGTTTTTCATTGTTGTTCATTGATGTTCTGTCGAACGCATTTCATCCTTCGCTATCAGTTTGCCGTTTGTTGTGTGCAACATCTTCATCTCAAGTCATTTCAATGTTGGTAGCCCCATCACTTGCCGTGTGCATTTGTTGCGCCGTTGGTGGCTTCATTGGTGGATTGTCCTTTAATCGGGAGACTCCTCATTGTAGTTGCCCTGATTGCGTGGTTAACCTGTCCTGTCCTGCTGTTCACTGTACCACCGGAAACTTTGAAATCAGCCTCACATCTCTGATCTATCTTGGATTTGGATTGCTGGTGACTTATCTCATTGGGTGGGCGGTGAAGAGACAAGCTGACTGTTGGGAGCCAACAAGCCAGAAGCGGGCAAGCGTAGTGGATGGCCGCCGGCCCTCACTTGGCACCTCAAGCCATTGGCGGCCCGGGGCCGGGTAGCTACCTCCTGGTCAAGTACGACTTGCCAGACACCACATGGCACAGCCGACTTTTGTTAGCGCATCTCAATGCAGGAGAATGGATTGTGTTGACTCCAGACGGAGACATATACTCGGAGGAGTACTCCCCAAGCAATGGAGACAAAGCGTCTTGGCGACCCTACGACCCTCAAGTCGGCGCTCCCTTTGGGGTTGCTGTCGGGGACATTTATGAATTGAGGCTGTTTGACCCTCATTTCGTGCGAACGGGCCTCACCAAACTCGCATTTTGCCACATGTTTGGACGTGCGACCTGTGCGATCTCGTCTCACGTGCCCACAAGAAATTCGTATTTCACCACATGTTTGCGTCCACCACGCACGATCTCTGGAGACGGCTGGCGGCAAAGAAGGTTCGCATTTTACCACATGTTTGCCCATTCGACACGCGCGATCTCCGCAGAGGGTTGTTCAAGGACAAACAAAACCCGCATTTCGCCACACGTTTGGGTGACCGACACGCCGCGAAGGGTCACGTTTCGTAAGCCACCACCTGGCTGTCCCTGCCGGCAGAGAGAAATAGAAGAACTTGAGAAGTAGGATTTTGTAGGAGTTCAGATACAGTTTGATCACCTGGAAGTTAGCTGAACTCCTGTGTAGCAACTCCTGTCTAACAACTCCTGTGTAACAATTTCTGTGCAAATGACCTTGTAGGAGTTTTGTAGGAGTTCAGTTAGAAGTGGAACTGGTGTAGATGATGTTGTCTATGTTGTAGATAATGAGGATAATGTTGTAAGCGATGTAAGGTGAGATGGTTGGTGTTGATGTAGAAACGATGGTGTAGAAAATGTAGGCGATGTAGAGGATGTAGTGATATAGATAACGATGTAGGTAATGTATGTGTTGTAGATGATGTATGTCATGTAGATAGGTTGATAAAAAATTGTGTAGGTAATGTAGATGATGTGAGATAGATGATGATGATGGTGATGATGATGGTGATGATGATAATCATGATGATGCAGAGAAGATGGTGTAGAAAATGTAGGTGATGGAAAAGATGAATAGGAAATGTGAATGATGTATGTTAGGTATGAAGTAAAGAGTGAGGCGGGCAGCAGTTCTTTGGGAAAAACGTTTCGCCCTTCAGCTGCCACAGTATTGCAAACGCTTGTGGAAAACGGTTTTCATAAAGCGTTTGCGCTGTGATTGCGCCTTGCATGCCCGGCCTCTAGAGTAAGAAGGGCTGGGCAATAAACGCATTTCACTCGTTGCGTGTTTGTTGAGCTTCTTTGTTTCTGGCTGTTGGGAATACTCTTTGGGTTTATTTTTTGTTTGATAAAAGTCTGTTTGTTCCAATCTATTTGGACATGTTTGGCTACATGGAGACTGGCCCAGTTTCCTCTATGGCATCTTGGGTGGAAGCTGGGGGTTGGAAACCATTTTGTGATTCAACGGTGCCCCAATCCGTAGCCATGTCCACATGGGGATCCCATTGGCAGATTTCATGGAAGTGGATATATTTCTGATAATTTCCAATGAAAAGGTTTCCAACAATATAAATACCCCAACAGCTTGATGGTTTATAATGGAAAGTCAGGGTATCCCCATTGCAGGAAACCTTCATATCAAGTCCGATCGACATTGAAAGCTCAGATGGAACCCCAAAACTTTGGAACCGGCTCATCATGATGGTTTGAACGTTGCCATCCCACAATTTGGTTAGTTGAGAAGTTGTCGTTCGTTCG
>CAMXCT020001789.1:9587-73539 GCA_947184155.2 Cladocopium goreaui
TTTGTCCAAAGGTGGGACCTGAAGATTCCGGCAATGGAACCATTGATGCAAAGTCAATGAGGGTCTCGCACTAACCTATGCAGATGCAAACACACACACACACACAAGCCCCTTTGCGACCACGAGTGTCGCTTTCAAGCGACGAGGAGTCGCTAGGCTGTCTGGTTGCCCCTCGTTTTTTAGGTTTCGTGCTTCTTTTGATACTTGCTGCCATCTCCACTGCATTGACGCGACCAACGGTAACTGGACCATATTGATCATCACGGAGCTTGATTACAGATTTTCGTGTACAACCTGCAGGCCCTGCATCATACTGGGAGTGGGTCTCACTGTTTTGGTGATTGGCATTTTCACTTCTTGTTGCAACGACCTGTTCGATTCCCACCACATTGACAGATTGCGGCCTGTTCACTGGATATTCATTTCATCAACACTGATTGTCAACTTCATTTCTGCACTGGACATTGCAATTTGCGAGCGTTTTTCAATTTATTTTGCACATTTCGGCACCAGTTGCGCACTTGAAATCTGGAAGCTTCTACACGAGAGCCAGCGCGACAACACTGATCACTATAGTGGCTTTCTGCAGTGGGGCCCTCGCTGCTCTCACTTCGAATTTTCTGCAACTGCGCGATTCACAGATTGTTCACAGACAGCCATTCTGCGATAATTTCCAACATAACCGGATCACTTGTGTGGGGGGACGGCAAGCCTTGCCCTGGCGTATGCAGTGTGTGTGCAGTTGCACAAGTGGATACGTCCACCCAACACCAGCCACTTGACGAACTTTGCATCACCAAGTTGTTCCTTGCATCATTTTTTTCCATTTTTACCGGCATTGGTTTTGATCTCACTGCCCTACCACTTGGCAGTAACTACGCTGAAGATTTTTGGCCTTGCCAGTGCCAAAGTCCAACAATTGCCAACGCCCTGGCAGATCCAACCCAAGGATCCTGTGTTGCCAGCCAATCCCTTACCCATAATCCCAGTGCCCATAATTTTAATAATACCAATAATTCCAATAGGTCCAGTAACTTCGCAGCTGACAGTATCATTGGTTTCCTGCTGACACTTGCTTCTTGCTGGTGTCTGAGTGCTATTTTTCCGCAGAGGTGCCACCGAACCAGCCTTTTCACCAAACGCAAACCCGGTCCCAAGTCCGGGCATTCCAGGCTCATTAGCTGTGCTGTTGCCATCCTGAGTGCTCTTTGCATTTTCATCATGTCTCATCATGCTACCTGGAATGGGGGTGAGGGTTACTTCAGTACGTCATGGACTGAAGTGGGAGCCAACTTTAATGCCGAAGATCTCCATTGCCTCCTGGCGGCGAAATCACATGACAATGCACTGCCAAGGGGCTACGGCCCAGTGGATTGCAATACGCCTTTACGGAAACTCACTGGTGTACAGAAGAGAAGCCTACAACGTGCATATGCAAGAGCTCAGATTCATGGCAGTGCTTGGTATAGGGGTAGATGTCTCACCATTAATCAATTCCCTAAGGGATTTCATGCACGATCACCCAACACAAAACCAAAATTAGTTTTTTCTACACCTTCCAAAACCCATACACCACGATATCGAATGCAGATTGGTCATGTTAACGTGGGGGGAATAGCACAACCCAGGTTACAAGAAGTGAAACAATGGGCATTACATCAGGCCATTGACATCTTGCTACTGTCTGAGACACGCTGGTCATTCGAAGCTGAGTGGTGTGATCCTCATTGGTACCATATACATACTGGAACTTCCTCCGACAAAGCAGATGGTCTCCTCTTTTTGATCCGCAGGACTGTTTGTCAACCAGATCAGATTGGATTTGCCTCTGTCTTTCCAGGACGTATTGGCCACCTGCGCATTCATTTTCACAAGAGGGCATTTGACCTGATTGGATGTTACCAATATCCAGCAGCACGCAGTGCAGCTCAACAAGACCTGCGCCACAAGTTCTGGGACTGCCTTACGTCCCATGCTGCCCAAATACCCAATCGTAATGCAGCCCTATTCATTGGTGACTTCAATTGTAGTATAGCTCAACATGGTCCTCATGTAGGCACGGCACATTACACCTGGCAATCACTGAAGCGGCTCGGGCCTGTGCATTCTGATTCCACAAGGTTACATGATTTTATGCAGCAACATCAGTTAACGGCCTTGAATTGCTGGAGGGCTTCTGATCCCCCCACTTTCATCAATGAGCCTGCTACTTCCCGCATTGATCATATTTTGATGAGACTCTCTGAGGTTGATGGAGCTGCCAAATCCGTGACCTTTTTCCCTGATGCACCCTTTTTGCCACTGAGCGGTGCCAGGCATATCCCCATGGTATGTACGATCCGTAAAATCCCAATTGCTTTCACTAAGCACACCCAGACCTACCCTACCACAGAGGATTGCTAGCCGACATGCATGGACCACCAACTCACAGACATGGCAACAATTTCAGCATGATTTTCATCAACAGTTTACCCAATTTACCCATCAACCCCATGATGACTTACAGTTAATAGATGGCCTCCACAGTACCATGATGCCAACATTCCAAAAAATTTTCCCTACCACCAGAAACTCCACTGCCACTGCTGATGAGGATTCCCTACAGGAACGAACTGTCAGAAGCAAATGGTACCATCGTGAACAGTTTTTAATCCATCAGCCTGCCACCATCAAAACTGTTTTGCATGCATGGTTTCACTGGGCCAGATTTGCTGCGCTAAAGCGCCAACAATATAATTCTGTCGCCTTTTAAAAAAACAAAAATTTGCAGACCTGCTGCATGAAGTTACCACTGCAGCCACCAGACATGACAGTTTTTCCGTGTACCAGATTGTACAGAAATTCACTCCGAAACAACCACGACGCAAAATCCGCATCAGACGACCAGATGGCATGCCAGCTTCGCCTGAGGAAATTATTGTGATGACACGACAATACATTGAGCGGGTCTGGAGCACTGCCAATGTCATTCAGATACCCCCAATACCACCAGGTGTGCCCTTTTCCTTTGATGAACTAGTTACTGAACTTAGCCGTATTCCCATCACCAAATCAGTAGCTGCCCGATGTTTGCCTGGTGTTTGTTGGAAGGGTAACGCGTTTGCCATTGCCACATTCTTGTACCCCAAACTACAACAATGGTGGAATTCATGTCCAATTGTAATTCCCTCTCAGTGGAAAGCTGCCCATCTCACGTTTATCCATAAACCCAATAAGGTACCTGATCGATTTGAACACCTCCGTCCCCTGGCTCTGTTGGAACCCATAGGCAAGAGCGTGCTGGGTTTGATTACCGCCAAATTTGCTGACAGTGTTTTTCCATTGATATGCAAGTGGCCTCAATTGGCCTTCCTGAAAGGCAGATCTTCTTTGGATGCAATCCGAAAGGTAGCAACACACTGTGCAGCCACCAGACGGCTGATTCAACAGCAGCGCCGCACGGTCCATCAAAGGGCCCAACATGAACCATGCTATTCAATCTGTGGCGGAATACAAATATTCCTAGACGCTACTCAGGCCTTCGATACGGTCCCCAGACAGGAATTATTCGACTTCCTTGCCACTCTGCCAGTTGACCAAAATTTAGTTCATATTCTGGGGGCATGGCACTCCGAAACAGAATATATTTTTCAGGCAGGGACGGATTTCATCAAGGTTGGCACAGGCCGCGGAGTTAGACAAGGATGTCGCTCAGCCCCTCTGCTGTGGACATGTTATACGTTGAATTTGTTTTACAAACTTTCCCAAAAATACGGTGATACTTGGGTTCAAGAATGTATAACAACTTACGCAGACGACATTCACAGCGCTGAGATCTTTAAATCATCACAACAACTTTTTACAGCGATCCACAGGATTGGAACTCTTCTTGACGTTCTCGAAGAGATGGGCCTGAAGTTGTCGCTCGAGAAGACTCATGTCCTGTTGGCTATCAGCGGCACCAATTGCAGAGTGATCTTGCGGCAGCTTGTCAAAAAAGGACCAAATGGCCCCTATATTGCCATTCCTAGAGCTGATGGAACCTTTACCAACTTGCCAATCAAACCCACGGCCAGATATCTTGGGGTTGTTGTGAGCTATCGCATTTTTGAGCCCATTACGATCCAATCTCGTTTGAAAGCTGCGGCCATCAATTTTCAAAGACTGAAACGCTGGCTTTGCGCTCGCACCATCCCGTTTAAGTCAAGGTATCAGATGTGGCAGGCATGTATTTTTTCAACCTTAATTTATGGCATTTTTGCAGTTGGCTTTTCCGTTCATGACTTGCTTTTACTTCAGCAGAGAATTTTTCTCATGTTCAGGCAGATGCTTGGCAACCACAGCTATATAACAGGACAAACGCATTTGCAAGTACTCCAATCACATAATCTCCCGCATCCGTTGGCCTTAGTTGCGCATGCCGGGAAACAGCTGATTTGCACTCAGGGCCAAAGACTCAATAACATGTTAGCTGTCGACATTGTACGGGACATCGACTGGACGGAACTGCCACAACTCATTCAGCTGACACAGATGGTCTGGACTGAACAGCTGCAGGCTCAGCAAAGCCAACCTGCAACAGAGGCTTGCCTGCCCAACTTTTCATGCCCATTTTGTTCAGTGCAATGCACCAGCCTTCCAAATTTACGACGACACCAAACCACTGTACATGGAATTGTCAAATTGCGCACACTGATGGCCACTACGGCATCATTTGCTGTTCGTGGTTTACCCCAATGTGCCCATTGCCTTGAATCCTTTCCCAATTGGAGAAATTTTATGATTCATATTGAACGCAATTGTTGCCAGGTGATTCTCGATCACACTACAACTGCTGGACGCCTGATGACACTGAACAGGCAACCTACTTGGCCACCGCTTCCTGAATCTCAGTTGACACATTTGCGATCCAAACCGTATGGATTACCAGTGCTTCAAGCCATCAAGAACCGTGACTGGAACAGTTTACAACAGATTCCGACTGCACTGGAGGATCTTACATCCTACTGTGTCATTTGCGGTGTATATACTGGTCGACCACAGGAATTGAACCAACATCTTCGGACACAACATCCGGAGCTGACACCAAACACCATGTGCAAGGCCAGTCAGCTATGCAGATCCCAAGCATCCAATTCACCGTGCCGGTTTTGTCAACGCAGTTTCAGACGCACACATCAATGTCCTGTGATGACCCAAGCTGCACTCATTCTCCTTCATACAGATCCCACAGGCAGTTCACATGAGCAACCGGGAGAAGCGACGCTGCGATGTGATGTCTGCGGACTACAATGCCAGGACTTGAGAACACTGCATGATCATGTTCATCAAGTGCATCGCCTCGAACCGCATGATTGGGTGCCCCTCAGGGACTTGCTAGGATCAGATCCGGTGTGCAGTCACTGTTTGGCTTGTTTCAGTGATCGTTCAGCAGTACGGCAACATGTGACTTTGGGACAATGTCCAAGGTTTGACCCGTTACGGCAACCAACAGATGCACCCATTTCTCACACTTGGCAGGAGATGGTTCAACAGGGAGCCTTGGATGAGCTACGCAAGGCACCAATGCAGCGGCTTTCTCTTACTTTGACTTGCCAATTCTGCAAGAGTGCATTTCAAAGACAAGGGGATTTATCCCTTCATTTACAGACCAATCATGCTGCGTTGTGGATGACTTCACAACCGCTGACCCAACTTCTACTGGCAGCTTACCCTAATGATTGCATTTGCAACCCTGCCACCAATGCCCGGGGTCTTGCTCACATTTGCGTGCCTTACAGGCAGCTTGGCATGATTGCAATGAAGCTGGCTATACCGCTGTTTCTGCCTTGGAAAATTGAATCATCCATGCTGAGACCACGGATCACTGCAACTGATGACCAAACTTTTGCACACCTCATGGAATGCTGTGACACCCGAAACTTTCAACAGCTTTGGAGTGATCCCATGCTGCAACAATACTTACGTTCCAGATGCCTGCAATGTGGAGTTCAACTGCATCCAGCAGAACTGCGTGATCATGTCATCCAAGCACACCCCTCAGCACCCATTGCGTTTTCAGCGTTGCTACCGCAGATACTAGCAGCCATGCATAGAGAGGCCACCAGTGATTTCCAATGTGATGCTTGCACATTGATTTTCAATAGTCCTGCAACAGGCGATGAAACCGCTGACATGGCTACTGCACGCACACGTTTGGCTCAGATCCATCTTCAGCACCAGTGCCCTGTTTTACATCAGATTTGCTTTTTGCTCACGTGCACACATGGAGTTGGAACCGCAGCTCACTCAGGAGGATTCAGAGATGCTGGAGGCCTTCAAACATCTCGGTCCTCTCCTGATGTCACGATACGAGCGGCCAGACGACGCTCGCGAGCAGAAGAAAATGAAGAAGGAGCAGGGCCAACCAGAAAACAAGGGAGGAGACGCTTTGAAACTTCTGCAGGCAATGGGGGCCCTGCTGATTCGCGTGGATGCCGAGCAACAGGTGCTCAAGCGACAAGATTGCTGGATTTGCTTCATGCAAACCGAGCCCCAAGCCCTGCTGC
Organism: Cladocopium goreaui; assembly: GCA_947184155.2. Taxonomy (NCBI): domain Eukaryota; class Dinophyceae; order Suessiales; family Symbiodiniaceae; genus Cladocopium; species Cladocopium goreaui. Next base: position 16,115 of record CAMXCT020001789.1, read on the forward strand.
CCTCTCTGATCCAGAAAGCAACAGAATGGCATCAACAGAGGAAAACGGGCAACATGACTCCGGACGAACAGCTCTTGCCGCTGCGCTGTCATCTGACACAGCACCTGGCGGACTTCCTGATGCACAGACTCCTCAAGTTGTCCCAATGCAAGGAGAACGACCCATTGAGGACCACAGCCATCGCCCATGGAGCACTGACACAGGAGGGGAGCTTTCCTTATCAACGATGGCATCAGGCAACACAGCAGCTGAAGACCACATCACAGGAGCCCATCACGATGGCACGCATGCTCAAATATGGAGAACAACTCCAGGCCATCATGAAGGACCAGAGCGCCATAGCCAAGTTTCATTCTCTGAAGCCCCAGGCCGCCGAGACGGTTATCCCTTGGCTGATGCAGGTCTCAATGAGGCACGACGAGCTGCAGACGCTCCTGACGATTCTCCATGGCAACACGGTTTGGAGCTTGGTGGGTATGTCAGTGAAACCTCACTCACAGAGCCACAGCCGACCTGCCCAACACCTCATGGAATTGCTGGGCAAGGGTCAAGGGAAGAGCAGGAGCAAGGGCAAAGCCAAAGGAGCGAAGGGGGGCAAATGACACCTTCTGATCATCCTGACCGCATAGCCCTTTTACGTGGCCTTGCCTCCATCATGCTTGCAAATGATGAAAACTGGTGCTATGTCAATGCGGCCTTTTTGACTACAATGTGGTCTTTTCTGAGTTCCAATCAATTTGCGTTGGAACACTGGGGGCCTAGATCATCCCAACTAGCCAGCATTCTGTTGTCTTCAGACTCCGATGCCATTGAACTTGCCCATTTCCCATGCTTTCAAGAGGTTCTTAACACATGGCATGGTGCTGGTGGCCAGGGTGATCCTGTTGAGTTCATTGCACACATGATGCGTGCGTTTCAGTTTGAGGGGATCAACTTGCGCTGGGAGAAACGTGTCCAAGTTGGCCAACTGATCAACTGTCTTGATGAAAGTGATCGCTATGCCCCGCTGATCTTGCAATTTGATCCAGCTGTGCTTCAAGGTGATAAAATCACACTGCAACAGATGCTGCGTGATTGGTCCAACCAAGATGGTATGATGCGTGCTCTCACAAATGATTCCTCAATAATTTGTGTGCAGATTGACCGCAACGTGCGCTCAGGTGATGGACGAATTGCAAAGTGTGACATCGCAGTGAACTTTCATTGGGGTATTCAACTTCCTTTCTTTCTTGCTGATGACTTGCAGGTTGATTGGCGGTACTACAAGGTGGTTGCTGCCTTGTCACACCTAGGCACAGATGAAGCTGGCCATTGCAGGGCCCTACTCAAGGTGCAGATGCAGGCTACCATAGCTCAACCATATATGTTTCTTTTGACAGACGATTGGGTCAAATCCACACCGATTTGGAGAGAACCAGACTGGTTCCATCGCAATACGACCTGTTTCTGGCTGTGCAAACATGAACATGTCTCCCTTTATGATCTGCAACCTGACCAGATTCCACAGATTTTGCGTCCTCCGGACCCACCGCAGCCGTGCCTGGGAGCAACTGACTTATTGCAAATGTTTGCTGCTGGAACCGATGAAGCTGTAATGGATGGTTAAAAGTTGGGGGCCACTAGAAGATGCCGGACCACCAAGAAGTCCACCCCGATGAGGCTAATAGGAAAAAAAAAATGGGCAGGCCCGAGAAGATGCCGGACCACCAAAATGAAGTCCACCCCGATGAGGCTAACAGGACCCCCCCCCAAAAAAAAAAATCTTTAAACCATCCATTACACGGTAGCCAGATCAGATTCCAGACCAGCGCTCTACAGTCCATGCAGCAGTTTTCACCATGAGCTTTTACCTTTATTTGTTTGCTCCTCTTGAAGTGCCATTTTGGCAGACATTCCAAGAGTGTGGCTACGAAATGAGCAGAAGAATCATGCAATGATTCCGAAGGAATACTTGCCGTTTCATTTCAAACACCTGACTTTGCTCGAAATGAGAACTGAGTCTTTTCTTAATTTAGTACTTTACTTTGCCTGATGCCACGGACCACACAATGGCATCAACCAAACCCATGAAGTGCAGCTGATCTCCGCATGTTTTCAGCTGATGTTTGAAGTATATCCCATTGCCTACAGCCTGCCATCTCACCATGCACAGCACAGCAGCCTCTTGAAGATGCTCCACGATCTTTTTGCGCATCACGATCATAATTCACGAATGGAAGTACAAAACTGGGCAGGCCCGAAAAGATGCCGGACCACCAGAATGAAGTCCACCCCGATGAGGCTAATAGAAAAAAAAAATTGTACTTCCTTTCATGTACAGGCATGCAATGCGATGCTCTGAGCATAATTTACTTTCATCAGGCATCCAGTTTTCGTTACCTTTAGATTTGGCTTCTCACACCACTGCAGTTTTTGTGCATCAATAGCATGCTGCAGCGATCCCAAGTCCCTCCACCCTAGAGGGCCAACACTTACCAATCGAGAATAGTGTTGCAGTGCGCGCGAACTTTCCAATCATGAAAAGGAGCGTAGGAAAAAAAAACACACACACAGACACACACAGACACACACAGACACACACACTGCTGATGGGAGCATGTTACTGAGTAACATTACTCGAATGAGGAACTTTATAGTGATGAAGTAGTTCATGCCTTGAGGGTTCCTAGGTCCAAAATCCTGGTCAGTCGAGTAGGGAAAGCAGTGGGAAAATCTGATTTCTGAGATAATCTCAAATTAGCAACATATACGCATGAAAATGGACAGCTTGTTCAACAGTTCAAAACCAACTTCTGCAGGTACAGGGAGGTGATCAGTCTCCCCTTCCCACCAATGGCAATAGCTTCGTTGCGTGCAGTATGCCAAAGGTGCTGCACGCCCCTGCATCTGATGGATTGTTTGAATCAACTTGTTAACAGAAACTCAGGTCCGCATGAGTGATAGCGGATTTCACACACACAATGGCCCCCCCGGCAGGGGAGGCAGCTGCTGGTGAACGCTGTTTTTCATCGCAGTATCAGTTTGCAATATATACATGTCCTAGAAATTCTTGTACAACATATGGGAAAGGTTCACTGTAAATCAAATGGTCTCCTTGGGACAGAATAAGGGTCCGGACTGCGTTCCCGTTGGAGAGCGACTCTTCTGAAAACGATCGGTTGAAGGGAACGAGGACTGAACAGATGAACCATCAGCTGCAGTGAAAGACCGATCTTGACGTCGATGTGATGTAGAACTTGCATTTTCAGAAAGTGGCTCGATCAAAACGTTCTTGATACTCGAGCGTGTCTGACCATCATAACTATAGGGCTCCCGGACTTGCGATCTGGATCGTTCACTTTCATTTTCGAAACGAGACTCAACTGAAGCGTTCTTGATACTCGAACGTGTCTGACCATCACAAATATAGGGTTCCCGAACTGGCGATCTGGAGCGATCGGTGAGACGTTTCCGAAGGGACCACTGTTCCAAAGTATTGCTAAGTTCACGCAACGAAGGCATCGTAAGAAGGAGATAGATTGGTTTGAGTTTGAGCTTAAATATACTCTTCAAAATTCAAAAACGTGTGATTCGAACTGTCAAAGTCAAGATTCGCAATCGGCAAAAGTATGATAAAAACAACTGAGTTGAGAAAAACACAACATGAACATAACTGAAAAGGTAAATGAATAAGAAGAAAACAGTGTGACGTTATCGAACTTCAGATGAAAAACGTCAAAGAATGCCCATTGATGAAAATGTCCAACATCAAATGACTTCACGAAAGTGATGGCGAATGACGACAAAACATGACAATGCGAAATCCAGCAACTGTTTTGTCTGCGTTTCCTGTCATGGTATCTAGTCAAAGTGAAAAAGAGAATCAGGATCAAGTTGTGGATGACGTGAGCGTACCAATTTGATAATCTGACTTCTCAAAGTAGAAGACAATACATCACGTTGTCGTCGAGACCAAATGGACAGAAAATCTTGAATTTGAGGTATTTGTAGAGAACTGGGCCATGTATTCTGCAAAATGAGACGAATTCTGGCCAGAGCTCCGGACGTGAGTGCCTTAGTCGTACTTGAACTCCTTGTTGAACGAAACGCTTTGTCCACAGGTTGAAGATATGTAGTTGTACGCTGTAACACGTCAGCGTTGTATCCTAACAATTCAGATCCTTCAACTTGTTCAAGTAGAATGGGAGGTGAATAGAATGAAAGATTCCAAAATAACTGCATTTCTGAGTTCCAGTGTCCCACAGGAAGTAGCATCACTCGATTGTCAACGTAACGATGATGAAAAGTGGAATTGTTGGTAAATTGACGAAAACAGGACAGAAAAATATGTTCTCGCATGAGTGCGACAGCTGCACAGAAAATAGGTGCCCATTGACTACCCATGCTGGCACCGCGTTTTTGTAAAAATGTAGACATTCCGACGGTGAAAAAACTGTGATTCAACAGAAAGCTACAAATAGGTAGAATGTCGCCCAAGCGAATATCACGATACATCTTGGTGTGTTGTCGCCATTGACCTCTAAAAACTCGCAGGGTGCGTTCATGTTGATATACGTGTGCTTGAAGTACAGAATCGAAGGTCTGTCCATGTTGTAAAATATATTGATGAATGGCGAATTCAATAGATCCGAGAATGCGGTCATGTTCAACTTGGTTGTAGAAACCAGCAATATCAGTCTGAAAGAGAAGAAGGTCAGCACCATGATCAATTTGGAAAAAGCATTTGATTTCGTTCATCACCTTGTTGATATCACTGTAGCGAAGTAAGGATGGATAAACAACTTTCAAAATATCTTGCAACACCACAGACAAAATATAACCCATCTGTTTTGGCCAAGATCGACTGTAATTAACGATGGGTCGTGCTTTCATAAACGAGCGTGACGGTTTTGGAAGAATATACGCCTTGCTTAATGATAAATGAAAATCGAAAGCCCAAGGATATCTGTCAGTGATCCATCCAGGAAGATCATACTGAATATTCTTCAGAATAGTGGCTGAATCAACACTACAAAGATGAAAAACAGAGGTGTCTTGAAATGTCTTACACAGCAAATTGTGCCACTGGACAGGACAATGTAAGGTGAGAGACGATGGAAAATGATCTGCTGGGGAAGCAATAAGTCCGTCGATCCTTTGTCGAGCCTGTCGAATACGTTTTTGAGTGTACAACTGACCTGAATCAAGTTGCAAATTCCAACAGTCTTGTAGAAAAGCCTGCCAATACTGGATGAGATCTCGGCGAAGTTTCCAACGTCGTAACCATTTTTCAAATTGGAAGGTGTTTTGATGGAAAAATTGTGTCCACGTAGGTGTAACTTCATCTTCCAAATGTGCAGTCAGAATAGGATCCAGTGGAAAACATTCCGAGGCGAAGGATGAAATATGATCTGTTTTCCGTGGATTGTGTTGAACATGAAGAGGAAACAACTGACAAGCACACTGAGGGCGAAACTGAGGTGTCCACAACTTTAGAAAAGAACGAAAATTGTACAAATATTGAGCTAAAGTTCGATTTTTCACTGTCACAAACGGTGCACGAACTTTGTGAAAAATGGGAAAGTTACAGCGATGATGGTGAGTGAATCCCAGCAACCATTGTCGAAATCGACGTTCCATTGTATCCGACAAAACCTGTAACTGCATGGGTATATTCGCTGGTGGCGATTCAGTAGCATAGAATTTGAAAATATAACGCAATTGAGATTGTGCTCTGGTCCGAAAAGGTTCCGACATATGGTGGCTCAAGCGCCATAACAAGAAAATCAACTGCACATTTGACAACTTCGAACGTAGAATGCGAGAACAAATGAACTTGTCATGCGTGTCAGAACCAAGGGAATACAGGAAAATGTACAAACTTGTAGTATCCGTAATCCGACGACTAAGAATGCATTGAGCAGTTTGCAGACTGCGTTTGCGAAATCGTTTCAAAAATTTCATCCCTTGAGTACTGGTCTTCAAAGTTGAAGGTCCGAATTGTTGTTTACCAATCCGAAGTTGTTTCATCAAAGGATTGATCCAAGGCCAATTGTAAATGGGGCGAAAAGTCCTTTGGCATGCTGTTTCAACTGCAAGAAGCTTGTCAACGTCAGTCTGGAGTAAAGGAAAACCAATAAATTGAAAATAGTTGCGTTGTGCTGACCAGGCCTTCAAAGCTGGTTCGTAGTAAGCAAGTTGGTCTTTCTTTAACTGTCGGTATTTTCGTAACCGACTCTGTTCTCTCGAAAACATGGTTTGTTCAGTGGAGCCAATGTAAAACTGAGCATTTCGAAAATGTAAACGACAGTACACGATGCTCGACCTGTTCCACCATGTCCATGACAAAATTTCTGGAAGTTCGCACTGCCGCAAAATAGTCAGAAGACGTCGATTTTTGGCTGAAAAAGGTCGAATGATGTAAGCAAAAATGGTCCAAACACTAAGTATCCACATGATCCGTTCCTGTACATGCCATGGTAAAGCTGGAGAAAATTGCAAAGTGTAAATCATGAATTGGATGCTAGCAAACCACAGCGACTGAAAAAGTGAGGCAAGCTTCGTTGTCTCTGCACCATGCATATGCTTGGAATACTTGCGAAATGGCTGCCCCCATGATGATGGAGGACTTACTTTACTGGTTTGTAATCCAAAATGTCAGTTTCGAAGGAATTGAACGGCGGCCAAAACCTTCAAATTGTATTCCGCCTTTGTTTTGGCCAGTACTGTACTGGGGAGACCCCAATCTGAAAGAATCGATTCTAAATTTGGTCTTTCAGAGGCTGGAAACTGATTGTATTCGTCAGTAATGGTCTTCAACATGGCATCAACATTGACTTGTTCCGTCTTAGGAACATTGTTCTTGATCCACTTGTCGAGTTCAGTCATGGTATGTTTGGGTGTGTGTGTGCCTAAGATGGGTGCGTTTTGTCCACGTCGATATTGTGAGAGTGGAGAACGGTCATCTTGGGCTCCCGGCATACTTGGCATCGACTGACTTTTTTGGCGTCTGAGTTCCTCTGTTGCTGATTGACGAAACATGGATGGGAGTGTTCCGCCTGGTGGTTCCTCAGTGTTCTGAGTCTGTGATCCTTCCTGAGTAGGAACTTGACTTTGGTTGGCACGAAGAGCTGCGTTCTCTTTCTTCATTCTTTCCAGTTCTTCTAACAATGATTGATTGGAATCTTTGGGTGCCAAAGTCTTGAACAAATCAACAGTCTGTTGAATCAACGCCTCAATTCCTGAAAGCTTGGATTTCCAATCTTGAGAATCACCTGGTTCTGAAGACAAATGCTGGATGAGCTTCGCAAAATCAACATTGTCTTTTTGTCGGTAGAGTTCACGAAAAAGCATGGTAGAAAATGTGGCTTCAAGGCGATTTCGAAACATCTCACATGCGACATACCTACCATTGGCAACAAGGCGCAAAGCCCAATTTTCAAGACCGTTGGACACAATGTCGACAAGCTTAACATCAGAAATAGGAATGCCAGCTGTATTGTTCTTTCGTGAAAAATTGGTCGACTCAACATGTCGTGGAAAAGTCAATCCATACTCCGTCTTTGTATCATAATGGGTTCGTGTGGATTGCCACGAATCAGGTAAGTGTGGTGATCGTGCACGACTGAGGTCTTGGGTCCGGGACAGCGGTCGTCTTCGATCACGGTATTCCTTAGACTCGTGTCGACGATGTCCACGACTGCGATGTCGAGATCTGGATCGAGAATCTCGGCGTTGAGACTGCATCTGTCCAAATACTGATCACAAACGGATTGAAGAACGACTTACTGACGGGTTTGATCCACTGTGAATTGTACCAATCATGGAAAACAGTAATGAACAAAGTGAACAGAACCAGACAATTTTGATGCAAGTCAAATTGTAGTACTCAAGAAAAACAGCAGCTGAATTAGACTTAACAAAATGTAAATACTCTTGATTTCGAAATCATCACTAGGAAAAACATCAAACGTATGTGACTGTAACTCACAAAAAGGTGACTTGGACGAAATCTGAAATGACTCATGAAGAGATGGCTTGATAAATGAAACCGCTCAAAAAGTGATACAACAGAGCGCAGCTTTTAATCTATGGAGCGCAACAAAATTGTGTGACTTCCATGATCATTGATCATGATGATGGGATGATACAAGCTAAATGGCTAAGCGGACTCAAATGAGAACGAAGACCCCAACGTTTGTCACGTCCATGTACACTGTCAAAATAGTGTGTACAAGCATGTTCTCCAATAACACCGCCGAGAACGTTGGTCACATGTGGTTGTCTTGATTTAGACATACCGAGCAAACATGTAGGACGATCAGTGGTAAAATTGGAATATTTCTGTGCCTTTCTCAAGGTTGTGAGCATCACTGATCTGGTCATAACAGGTCTTGCCACAGTAACGCCACGACAGAAAAAGGTCAATGCCGGGATCCATGTTTCGTCTTGTGGGTCAGTGGATGATGGTCTGATATACCCATGGAACAAACTGTCTGCAGCAGATTGTGGATTCGTGTTGTGTGCGTAACATATGTATTCTGCAGCAGGAATTTCTGGTTCTTGTGTAAAAACGACTGGTTCCAAGCGAGCGACAATGGCCACAAGAGACTGATTCTGGTGATCAAAGAGTAAGTCGATGCACTCCACGAAAGCCCAAACTTCAGAATGTAGAAGGAGAGTAGAGATCAATACTTCGAGTGCGGAATGGATGATTAAAGAGAATTTTTCAAACTTGGCGGAATACTCATCTTTGAGGATCTGCATATGGTCAGTCATAAGTTGTTGTTTTAACAGCGCAATCGAGTCAATAGTTCGAAAAGAGTATTGTTGCTGAAAATATGTCAAAGATGGCGTCCATTTGTCAACTGCCAAAGTGAGTGCACCAGTTTCATATGCATTCTTGATACGGTAAGGATCTTGATAGAGTTCTTCACGAATGCGGCCCATGCACTGATATAGGAACCACCAAGGTGATTTCTCAGGTTGTTCTAAAGTAATACCATCACAGCAAAATGTGGCAGTGGTGGGTAGCGTCCAAAAAGAAATCTGATCACTCTGAGGGTGTAAAAATTCAATAATTTCAACAGTCAAAGGAGGCCGTCCAATGCGAGTCGTAACCTTTGGTCTAGGTCCGGGTAGTCTTCGATCACTAGTGAAGGTCTTCTTGTGTCCATGATGGTCATGTAAACAATGTACGAACAATCCCCAACGTGGAATGGGAGCAACTGAGACTGACGGCTGGTCTATAAACATTGATGCCCGAACTCGATCCCGTTGATCTGATTCAGAAGTCAGAGGCACCCGGACCGTTCCATCGCTTGGTAAATCAGCTGTAACAGTGGGACGTACTCGATCCACTCGGTCATTTGATGTGATCTGATTTTGACGATCATCAGTGACTAAGGGCAGTGCAACTTGAGAGCTACGGTTCTGACGTTCCACAGTGTCTGAGGGCAGTGCAGAATGAGAGCCCAATCCAGAAACTACGTTCGATCCGTCCATTCGATCATCACGATCAACAATTGGTGCACGAAATGAGCTGGGTTGAATGCCAAGAGCATTGGAGAACATCATATTTTGTGACAAAGTCAACATTTGTTGAAACTGCATGTGTTGAACATGTTGAACATGTTGAGACTCCGTATGAAGAACAGTCTGGAGTAAGTCCCGTGTCTCTTGAATGTTGGATCCTTCAATTCGATATTGTCCGCATTGTCCCGTAAATTCAAGAACTGTAGGACGACTTTGGCGACTTACAGGTGTGATCCAGGATGGTGGAGGAGTAGGACTAGGTGGACATCGCGACTTTGGTACTGCAGCTGGAATATCAGATTTCGACATGGCTCAAACAGATACAGAGGAAAGGTGAAAAACAAAAGAACTAAATGATGACAGAACAGATCTGAGTTGCCCGAACGTGTAGAATGTAATAAATTCGTGTCTGTCTTTCAGAATTCCAGCCATACGGCTTGCTGCTGTCTTGTGACGTATTCCAAATCTTGTGAAATCTTGCATTGTATTTGATTCATGTATTTCGGCCTGAAGCCAATTCACACGGGAATTAATACCCGTCAGATTTCGAGGTATTGCAGTACCCCACTATTCTTCCGGAAGGCCGGTACCGATTCAACGCGTGTCACCAAACACGCGGACGGCAGTCACAAGTCAGTGACACTGTGCCCGTTACACACTGCTGATGGGAGCATGTTACTGAGTAACATTACTCGAATGAGGAACTTTATAGTGATGAAGTAGTTCATGCCTTGAGGGTTCCTAGGTCCAAAATCCTGGTCAGTCGAGTAGGGAAAGCAGTGGGAAAATCTGATTTCTGAGATAATCTCAAATTAGCAACATATACGCATGAAAATGGACAGCTTGTTCAACAGTTCAAAACCAACTTCTGCAGGTACAGGGAGGTGATCAGTCTCCCCTTCCCACCAATGGCAATAGCTTCGTTGCGTGCAGTATGCCAAAGGTGCTGCACGCCCCTGCATCTGATGGATTGTTTGAATCAACTTGTTAACAGAAACCCAGGTCCGCATGAGTGATAGCGGATTTCACACACACACACACACTAGATAAGAATGGATCATTATGTGATCCGGCAGGAACTGAATCCTGTAACGTGCAGATCCAAAAAATAAGGATCGCCATGTTGATAACAGAAATTAAGTACCAGATTGCGACAACCGTGAAGTGAAAATACAGCTGTGCGGTTCTAGGCTTGGCCGCGTGCCATGTCAGTCAAAATTGCAACGAAAAATGCAGGTACGTCCAGCTGGCCAAGCTGGATATCCCATTTCACTGGTAGCTTCGTTGGACACAGTCCCAGTGAAATGCTGTGTCCCCCTGCATTATTTAAAAAGGGAGAAGAGGGAAGAAAAAAGAAGGAAGTTTTACATCTATCCAGATGTTACACACACGCACACCCGGCAGAGCCGGGAAAACCCTGAAAGGCAAGAGGAAGAAAAAAGCGGACACACGACGAGCAAACGGCCAAAAACAGCGCAGGGGGGGAGGGGGACAGACGGACCTCCGGAACCAACCTACACGGCGAAACGGACCTGACCAAAACAGCGCACACACCTAAACCCCACGACACATTACGGAGAGGCACGCGGGGAAAATTAGAGACCAAATGGGGGACTAGTTGATGACAGACAAGAAAACCAAAACAATTAATTAAAGACAGGACTGAGTTCCTAACTACCTAGATGTCGTGCGTTATTCCCTTGCCGGGACCGTGGTCAAGTCTTGCCCCAATTGGCATAAACGGCTTTCAAGTTCCAGCGGATTAGGTGCACAATATGTTTCACCTCACCAGAGAACCATCAAAAGAAAGAAGGCCACACCTAAAAGTCGTGTACCTGCCTGCGCTCTGTCTCTTGTAAAATGTAACTGTAAAAGCTGCTGCGAAAAAAAAGAGGTTTCTGGATGTTCGGCACGGCTGCAAAGTTGAAGAACTGCGTTGGCGAGGAGACCCTGGGACCACAGGAGCCGCGGGACTTCGTAAAAGGCGCAAAACGGCAAGGCCAGCTGTTGCACTTTACTTAAACGAATTACCAGATTAAAATGTGTAAATTCGGAGTTAAAGTCAGTCGACACTCACCCCAAACAGGGTTGCCTCAATTGGCCCTATGGCACCATGTCGGAGTCACCATAGGAATCACACTAGATAAGAATGGATCATTATATGATCCGGCAGGAACTGAATCCTGTAACGTGCAGATCCAAAGAATAAGGATCGCCATGTTGATAACAGAAATTAAGTACCAGATTGCGACAACCGTGAAGTGAAAATACAGCTATGCGGTTCTAGGCTTGGCCGCGTGCCATGTCAGTCAAAATTGCAACGAAAAAATGCAGGTACGTCCAGCTGGCCAAGCTGGATATCCCATTTCACTGGTAGCTTCGTTGGACACAGTCCCAGTGAAATGCTGTGTCCCCCTGCATTATTTGAAAAGGGAGAAGAGGGAAGAAAAAAGAAGGAAGTTTTACATCTACCCAGATGTTACACACACACACACACGCACACACACACATATATATATATATACACATGCGTGTTTGCATGCCATCCATCCATCCATGCACCCATCTATCCATCTATCCATCTATCCATCTATGCAGACAGACAGACAGGCAGGCAGACAGATAGTGATAGAAAAACATATATACATACGTGCAACTCAAGGATAAATTGATACCAAATTTGCTTGGCATGGCTGTATTCATATCAATCTCTTTTGTCTCCCTATCCTTCTATACAATATGCATGCTTTACATGTACAAATTTGTACAAAAACTACATACAAATACATACTGTCGCACCTTTGGCCACTCTGTCAGTGCTTTTTACATGTGCAAATATGTTTTCTTTCTCTGCAAATTCAAGCAGTCACTATGCCAGATGTAGGTTGTCAATCTTCTCCCTCCCAGGCTTTGAAGTCCCGTGAGATAGGCCAAGCTAGCGCGAGGGGCAGGGCTCATTTCACAGGCGGAGCTTCCACTGTCTGCAGAAAAAACAGGGGCCCTTCTGTGCTGCATTGTGCATTCAATTTGCTGCTTGAATTGAGCATGCTGCAGAGTCCGGAAGAACCCGCACGTTGCCTCAATTCGCAGGTCTCAAGCCTTATCTTATTTGCTCACTTGCGGGCACATGGAAACTTAGCCCTTCAGCTAGTGCAGTCAGCCAATTCATGGCTGTTTTAACGGAGAAAATCCTGAACCAGATTGGATCACAAGAATCTCATATCCTAGAAAAATGGAAGCTTCACCGGCTTCATCAACATATTCTGAACCAACGCCTGGCAATTGATTTGCCAATTGTAGACAGTTCTTGGCCCGTAATGAATTACAGACATAGAGGAATGATAATGATTGATAAGAGACTTGGTGGAAACAAAACATGTGGATATGACACTGACAAATCCATATTCACAGAAAACCATAGGAAAAACGGCACAGTGCATTCCAACATGCTCAATTCTTCAGAATTCTGAATTATCAAATCTTTACCAACCCTTGAGCCATGGAGATAGACAATGGAGAGGGAGAGCGGGAGCGAATCTATGACCAATTGCTGGAGGTGGTCACTGCTGTCCTGCAACAGCAGATGCCTGCGCTAAATGCAGCGCAGTTGCTCATGCCCATCTCTTCCAAGGAATCCTTGCAGCAAGTTCTGGTTGATGTGCTCTGGCTGGGAGGCTTTGCAGCCACTGAAGTTCCAGGCAACAAGGAAGCACGTGATGAGTTCACGAACTTTTGTTGCCTCTTGGAACGAGAGGGTGTGGTCTCCAAACCCATTTTAGCCGCGGGCTTGGAAACTGAAACACTCCCTCCTCCGGTTTGCAACATGTCACTTCTACGGAAGAAGCAGAACCAGGCAAAGACCAAAGCTCGCTACACAGTGACAAGGTTCAACTTGCTGCGGGAACACAACGAAGGCTATGCTCGAGTCATCATGTACATGGACAGGCTGATTCACCTAGATTGTGATGTCCTAGGTGACAGCGATGAGCTGACAAAGATTCGAGAGAGCATAATTGAAGATATCATGCTTCTCATTGGCCACAGCTACTTGTGTCCCAATCGCATCATTGCAATGGCCATCGACATCTACGAAAAGCTGATGATGGAAGAGGAAGAACCGAGCAAACGGCCACAAGCATTGGTCTCACTGCTGCGGAGGTTTAGCAGAGAGAGACTCACAAAGATAGCCGCTTTCCTCGTGAGCATTGCTTCCCCTGTTGCAGGCTCCAAGGATGTCAAGGATGGCAAGGACGCCAAAGATGGAAAGTTTGATCCAGAGCCGAGACTCTCGCAGTTCATGGCCATAGCTTCGTTGATCTCCATCAATGTCATTGATCTTCGGACTCTCTGGTCTTACTTGGAACCTGGTGAGAAGAAGATCCAGGAGGCCTACCACCTGCTCCAAAGAAAGTATGAAGCAAAGCTGAAGACCATCTCGGTGGTTGACCTCTCTGGAAAATCCAACTTAGCAAAAGACAAACGCTATTTCAGTGCTTCCGTGAAGAACTTCAACCAACTCTTGAACAAAAAGATCCGTATGGTGGAGGCAATGATCAGCATCAATGACTGGCGGAATGCCTGTATTATGCTGACAATCATGAGGCGGATTTGCAGACCATGTATGAATCACTATCTGAGATCTGCACTCTGCGATTTGCTCAAGTGGATCATCCAGCCGTTGCTGCCGAAAACAGCTTCCCCGCCATACAAATCCAGTAGGCGCTTTGCCTGGGGTTTGCTGCTGCAAGGGAGCGAAGGACCAGTGCCTGTGTGCCTCCCGCAAGCCACAGATATCAACGACTTTGCATCAGCTACCAAGCAGGCGGGAGCTAGGCAATCTAGGTATCAAGGAATATCATCCGATCATATCGTATCCAAATATACCACCCCTTAATTGGATCTAAATGGGATGCTTGTTAGGGCCCTAAAGAGCAGATCATACCATAGTAGAGAAGGGGGTTATCCTGATTGACCTGGGACATACGTGCAGACATGTGCAGACCACACGAAAGCGGGGCCACCAAGAACGCATAATGAGAAAAAAGACACTTTTGCCAAAACTGCAGCTCGTCCCATGCTCTTGAAACTCCTTTGTTTGAATCTTGTTGCCGATCCTTATTTGCCAATCTGCATTTAAATTGCGTTTTTGTGTTGACTTGTTTGTTGAGTGTTGGTCCTTCTTGATCCTTTTTTGGGGTTCGTTTGTGAGGTGTTGGACCAGTTGGAGTACTACTTGCACACCGACAATGTGGCCATGGGCAACCTTTGGCAGGTGATGGCGTTGTCCTTAAAGGATCCGCCGGGACCTAGTCCTGTCATTGCTGCTTCCGCCCACAGTGCTGCTCCTTCAAATCAGATCTTGGATGATCGACTTGTGGCCATGATTTACAAACATCTGCTGCCAGCAATCTCCATTGCTAAACCAAACCCTTGGTTGAGCAGCATGGCATGGAATGTGCTGAGACAACTGACAATCTTCCAGCGGTACATGATCTACAGCTGTTGGGAAACAAGGTATAGTCAGTTCATGCTGAAGTACAGCTATGAGGAAGCGAAGTTTGAGGCAAAGAAGATCCTGAAGCGGGTGGTTTCCAGCGACAAGTCAGATCGAGACCGAGATGATCCAAATGCATACAAGCCCTCTCCTGTCTTCTGTCAGCTTTGCCAAACAAATCCGATCCCAATTGTGGAGGTCATGCTGAAGGACATTGAGATCGGCTTCAATGTGAACATGATCCAGCCCTATGTTGACCTCACTGGCCGCTGCTCGGACATGATGACCGACGTGGTGGGCTATGTTCTGGCTCGGAACTGTGAGCGAGGCGCCTCGGAAACACGGACCTTCCTGAATCCAGCCGATGGCTTTCTCTCACCATGGCTCAGCAATTTTGCGGAATTCATCGGCCGCTTCTACAAGAAGCACCCGCAGACCAACCTGGTGGGCATCCTCACAGCTGTATGTCGACGAATGATGAGTGATCTTCCAGAAGGTGCAGGCAGTGCAGGCAGTGCAGGCAGTGGTCGACAATCGTCCAAGAAGTTCAAGGGTGAATCCTTGATCCGTGTGGTCTTAGAGAAGCTGATGGAGCACATGGGAGGCCTCATCGTTGTGAAGGACTTGACGGCAGAGCAGCTGCTGTGTTTGGCGGGTGGCCCACGTTTGCGTTTGGAATCTGTATCGGTAGGTGCAAGGCCAGACCCTCTCCGCAAGGAGAAGACAAGGAAAGCCTTGATGGATAGCCTTGTTGAGTTGGGCCTGGCTACAGCCTTGTGGGATTGCCTCAGCAAGCAACGCTTGTTCTTCCTCTCTGAGAGTTTCTCTGAGGTGAACAGTGGTGAGGGCGCCCTGAAGCTGCTTTGTGCATTGATTGACGGGAGCCAAGACTGCTTCTTGAGCCTCATCGATTTCATCTCACAAGCTGCTGCCAGAGAGAAGTACATGAAATTGGTGCCTCCCTTTCAGCAGATCTTTGGTGTCTTGGAACCGCCATTGGCCTATGCAGCTCTGCGGCCCGGCCTGCCACCCTTTGCACGTGGGGCATCCAAAGCCGACGCCAAGGCTAGTTTGGTTTCTACACCGGAGGAGGTTGAGCTGCACAAGCAACTGCTGGGTGTCGCCCAGCAATGTTTGACAAGGTCAACTGAGGAAGATGGGCTGTCCATGGACTTTTACGTCACATTCTGGCGCCTGTCCTTGCAGGACATTTTCGTCCCCACAGATGGCTACGAAAAAGTCCTATCTCGGATGATGAATAGTCAGAGGCAATTCGAGGACACCAAGGCCAGAATGGAGAGGAATCGCAACTTTGATAACCACAGCCGGGACTACAAGACTGTGCAGAGGAACATTGTGCGTCAAAAAGAGGTGTATGACAAGGTGAAGGAGGAACATCTCCAGCAAAAGCTGAACTTTGAGAAAGTCTTGGCGCGACTTGAGCTAGAGAAGTCTGGATGGTTTCTGAAGAAAGACCAAGAGGCCACTCAAGCACTGGTGGCGGAGATGTTTATGCCTCGGGCACTTACCTCCTATGCAGATGCCATGTTCTGCTGCAAGTTTGTTCGCCTTCTGATTCGCATGAAGACACCTGGATTTTTGTTCCTGGACTTCTTCAACTGTTGGACACTCCTGCTGTGTATGAACTTGCGTGGCTGCACAGAGCGGGAGGCCCAGATTTGTGGCATTATCCTTCGAGAAATGATGTCGTATGTGTTTAGCCTGCGGCAAAGTGAGAAAACCTATGAACAAGAGATGAAGGACAATCCATGCTTTCATCGTCATCATTATGATGAGACACAGTTGGAGGGCCCTGTTGAGTTTGCAAAGCACAGTGAAATTGTGCGAGCTCACAGCAAGTGGGAGGGCAAAATCTACAAAACTTTGAAGATTAGTTTGGAGTCTGAGGAATGGACAGACAAGAGGAACGCTTTGCTGCTTCTGAGCCAGTCATGTGAAAGCTGCCCTGTCGCGGAGAAATTTGCAAAGGGTGTACTTCATTGTGTGGAAAATGTCCGCGAGCGAGAGAAAGCAAGTGACTTAAAGACTTTGGCAAATTCCTTGGCTGTGAAGCTAAAGGCATGCAGCAAGACATGGGTGAAGCAGGAGGCAAGGGAAAAGGCGGCTCCCAAGAGTGTGGCCAAACCGAAGGAAGCACCCAAAGAGGGGGCACCAAAGGAAGGGACTGCAGCGGCCACACCTGGGGCCACACCCGCGGCCACACCTGGCGCCACACCTACTGCCACATCTGCGGCCACACCTGCAGCCACACCGCCAGCCAAAGAGTTGCCGAAGGAGACGAAAGATGCCAAGCCGAAGCCAAAAGAAAAGCCCAAGGAAAAAGAACCCAAAGAACAAAAGGAGCAGAAGCAGGAGCTCAAACTGGCTCAAATGGGGGGAAGTTACTTGGGGTTCAGGGAGCCAGCCTTATTTGCAAGAAACCGCACCTAGTAAACAAAGAGCCAGTGTTTCTGTGCTGCGCAGCAGATGTTTTTGGAACTGTTAGCCGCGCGTAGATGCAGATTTGGCATGGATAGGTCATTCGCACGGTGTGCTTGACAGCTTGTTGTTGATGGAGGAGGCATTTCTCAAGGTTTGTCGAGCTAGGCCAGGCAGCTGGTTATTTTATTACCTGTTGTGTCCTACTTTTTGAGTCCTCCAAGACCTTTGCTTTCTGTTCATGCCTTTTTCGGCTTTCGTTCCACAAACAGTGTGTCCACACTGTCACCCTGAGGGGTTCTTACAGTAGGTGGTAAAGGTTGGGGTTAGATCAGGAGATGCTCCATTTGGTCCCCGGCTTTTTCACGGGTAGATTCTCGCATAAAAGTTCCCTTGTCATGTCCATGTGCATTTCGACTGCGCAGGCTCGCGCAAAGTGAGCGTCCCGTTTTGCGAAGGTCTCGTTTAACTAGCGTGCCGGGCCGTGCTCGCTTTTTGAGATATGTCCATTTCGTGCGGCAGGCGTGAGACATCCGGGACATGTTGAGGTCTGGAACGTCGTTTTGTGCGACAAGCACAGGACGTCGGACACTTTTCATCCGCGTGACAGGCTTGGCGCTTTCTGGACTTTGCTAAAACGTTAGCAGGGTGGGTCAGAATGAGAGGTGCTTATGGAGGTCATTTTGCGTGGCAGGCGCAGTATTTGGCGAACTTGGACTTGGAGGACGTTTTGAAAGGGTCGAAAGTCGTGTTTTGTGAAACTGTCGTCATTTTCGATCTTGGACCTGATGATCCTTCCGTGTGGCAGGTGCGGCACTTCGGATGCTTCGGGCTCATTTTTCCTGGCAGGCGCAGTACTTTGTAGACTTCAACAAGAAGTGCTCGAAACCTAGGTAAAAAGTCGGTTTCGACATGTTTCGGCATTTTCAATGTTCATCTTTCGTGATTTTGTGAAAATATAACATCTGCATACATCTGCTCGCGCAACCCTCCTCGTGACTTTGGGCGTGTCGGATCGCCATCGTTGTGGCGTGGTGCGAATTTTGATATCGCTCGCGCACCCCCTCGCTGCGCTATGTGCGGTCGCTTTCGTTGTGCTGCGGTGCGAATTTTGATATCGCTCGTGCAACCCTTTCAGCGCTTTGCGCGTGTCGGAGCACTCTAGCTGTGGCGCGGTGCTCATTTTAGCTGATTCTTTGAGATCTGGGTGAAAAGATCTTTTGAGATCTTTGATGATCTTTGTAAGATCTTGCAATGCGAACTTGATGAAGATCTTGACCAAGGTCTTGTGAATAGATGTTGTGAAGATCCTGATGAAATCCTGTCAGAGGTCCTTGCAGTAATTGCACAGGTCCTTATGAGAAGATCTTGTGAAGATCCTGCTGGCATCGTCTACGGGGTCCTTGCATGATTTTGCACAGGTCATTATCAGAAGAATTCAGAAGATCTTCTGGATATCCTTGAAGTCCTGTCTAAGAGGTTTTTGCGTGATCTTGTGCAGGTCCTTGTCAGAAGAGCTTGTGGAGATCCTGCTGAGATCCTCTCTGAGAGGTCCTTGCGCGAAGATCTTGCAGATGCCATGTGTTAGAGGTGCTTCTATGAAAGCTCTTTTGGGATGCTCTTGGGAGGTTCTTGCACCAAGCTCTTGTAAGATCTTCTCCAGTACCTGCAGCAGTATGACGATCTTGTGGGCTCTCGTAGGGGTCAAGGTCTTTTCCAATTCCTTGTGGAAAGCTTTTGTGGAGCTCCTGGTGAAATCCTGAAAAGGTCGTTGCATGATCTCGTACAGATCCTTGTCAGAAGATCTTGTGGAGATCTTGTGGAGATCTTGTTGAAATCCTCCTCGAGAGGTCCTCACAGTAAGACCGTGAAGACGCTGCGCATTGCTGCATATTGCTGCCTTGGTGCTTGTATGATTTGTATGAAAGCTTTTCTGGGATGCTCGTAGGAAGTTCTTGTATGAGGATCTTGTGAGATCCTCTATATAGAGGGGCCTTCTTTGACAATTTTTGAAGTTCTCTTAGGTGTCCTGATGTGAAGTTCTGGTGTGAGGCGTTGCTTCTTGACCCAAGGCAAACGATGTCCATTAGCTACTGTTGCTTGTATCTGGCGCTTTGGTTTCCTACCCCTCTCAGTGTTTGGAGATGTTCGGAGTCTGGTATTTTTTTGGCGTTTGCTCCTCCTTTTCCATGTTGGACATGACATCGCAATACCCATCCCATTGCTTCGACTCTTTCTGAAATTTTCTCCCGTTTTACCAACTTACTATTCTTACCCTTCTTCCATGTTCTTCGATCTTCTTCCATGTTCTTCCGCCGTGTCCCCTGGTGCCAGGAGACGAAAGGCAGATCCAAAGAAAAGGAACGCGATCACAAGCGGCGGGCAGATGCTCCCCGAAATGGTGGTGATGAGAGATCAGAAAAGAGACGTCGTGGTGACGATGATGCAAAGAAAGGGGACGATGATGTTGTGATGATTTCATCACACCGGCCGGCCACTGGCCGCAGCGGCGCAGCCCGAAATTCCTTGGCCGTGCAACCAAGTCACAGTGACAGAGACCGCTCCAGTCGAACTGTCTCCAGCTATGGTGACAGAGCTGATAGACGTCCCACCGCCCAATACTCCAGAGGACATGACCGATTGGATCGGCGCAGATGACGCTCTCAGCTGCGCGACCCAAAAAGTTTCCAATTTCTGATGCATTTTGATGCCCAAGATCAAACAACATTCAGCTGTGAACCAGTAGATCTTTGCCATATTTGTTCACAGATCTTGTGAAGGTGACGAGGTGAACACTCTCAGGTTTGTTTCTGATTTTTTCTGCATTGTGGCCGAGGCACAACTGATGTACACGGCGGTGATGAACTTCGAGGCGCACCCAGCAACGTCCTCTCCTACCACCCCTGCAGCTGGACGAAGCATTAGGGACGTGCCCCCCAATTGCCCCGCACAGATGCTCCACCAGCAAACCTAAACCTCCAGCTGAACTTAACTAGATTTTAACATAGTTTAACATATTTTAACATATTTTAACATATTTTAACATATTTTAACAAGATGCACGTGCACATGCTGCGGAAGGATTTAGGAAGGTTTGTTTGAATGCCAGGGTTTATCATTTTAGAATCATCTTGTTACCTGCACAACTGTTTCAGTTTGTGGTCTGGCTGTGGATGAATCATATGAATCCGCGTTGTCGACGTCGAGCATGTTTTCTTGCCATCCCTTTGGTGCAGGCAGGCTTCGCCATGAGCTGATCGATGCTTTTGGCGCTCACCGAAGGAGCATTGCCAGCTGAGAAAGGTGCTCTTGCGCTGCATGATTTGGGCTTTTGCACCACATGGCACCACCATTAATCAAAGCATATCAAAGCATACTCGCATTGTATCGCATGGTATCATCGCTGCTGCAATCAATCATGTTAGCTAGAAAAGTTGCCGATGTAGAAGCAACATGAAGCAACAGGCGGCAAAATGAAAGTTTGGGTTTTACTGTTTTAAGTTTTAAGACATTTGACGGCGTTTTTGGTTTGGAACAGTGGCTCCGCCCCGTGAGTTGCTGCAGCATAAAGTTCAAGGCGCCACTATCGCAGTGATTTGGCTCGACCGTATTGACGAACTGATTAAGTTGTCCCAAGATTGAAATGACTCCTGGCGACCAGAAAGGATCCTCCAGAGGAGTTGACTATAAACAGTAGCAATTTAGGATAATTTAGGCGGATAAGATTCCAAGCCAGCGGTTTTTCAATTCGCTCTTGTTGGAAACTCGCTCTTGTTGCAACATTCTGATGTCGGAAATCCACCCATTACAACACTAAGTCGAAGGAAGTGGATGAAGTGTATATCAAGTCCAGTCGCTAGAGGCCTGCTACGAGGTCGTTTTCCGTGGCAGGCGCAATATAAGGTGAACTTGGACATGTTCGATCATTTTTTTTAAAGATCTTTTCAAAGCCTCGAAAGGTTCGTTTTGTGAAACTGTCGTCATTCTTGGATTTGGTAAATGTGTGCGTGGTGGGTTGCTCTGGTTGTGGCGCGGTGCTCATTTCAGTTTCTTAACCAAGATCTTTTTGAGGTCCTTGTAAGAAGACCTCGTGTAGAGTTTGGCCATATCCCTGCAGACGTCCTTCCATGAAATTTTGAAGATGCCCTGTATCAGAAGGGCTTCTATGAAAGTTCTTGGGGGCTGTTCTGAGGAGCTGTGACGGTCTTGTGAGATTCGCTTAGAGTGGTATGAAGATCTTGGCCAAGATCTTGTACAGGTCCTTGTGGTGAAATCGTTGGAAAGGTCCTTGCATGAAGATCTTGAAGATGCCATGTGCTGTGCGGAAGGTGCGTGTTTGAAAGCTCTTGTGCCATCCTTTGTGGAGGTTCTTGCCCAAAGATTCTGCAAGGTGTTCTAGAAAGTCCTGCTTGTCAGATTCTCTAAGTGGTCTTGGTATGAAGATCTTGGTGAAGATCTTGCAGTTGTGGGAAGATCTTGCAGAGATCATGGTCAAATCTTGCAGAGGGTCCTAGCATGAAGATCCTTCAGATGCCACTTGCTAATCCATTTGCCAGAGGTGCTTGCAGTGCATGAAAGCTTTTATGGGATGCTCTGAGGAGGTTAAAGATTTGGAAGACCCTCCAGAAGAACATCATGAGATTTTCTTGGGAGTCCGGGTGGGGGGAGATCTTGTGGGGGCCTGGGCCCTTTGGGAGCTTGCTGGACCCGAAGGATATGGCGAGATCACCAATTTCCGGGGCACGGACAATCTGGGGCACGCTGGACCCGAACCCGATGGCCATGTATGTCAGATAGAATGCGCCAGATAGAAATGCCGCAGAACATGTCAGATAAAATGCCAAATCAAATGTCAGAAGATATGCCAAATAGAAGGTCAGACCCAATGCCAGAAAGAATGCCAGACAGAATGTCAGATAGAAGTGTCAGGTAGAATGCTAGATATCATGTCAATTTTTTTGTCAGTAGACGTTCTCCTCAAGACTGTTTGAGATCTCTTGCCTGGATATTGTTTTATTTTTTGCACTGGGGCAATCCAAGGCGAGCTGCCATGAGGTTCCTGAAACCCAATCACTAGAAATCAAATTCTGCACTCTGTTTTGCTCTGGGTGAGATTTTGTATGGCTCTTTTTTGGCCTTTCGTTCCATGACTGGCCGAGTTGCAATGGCATGGGTCCACCGTGCGGCCCAAGAGCTGTTGCAAACGGAAGGACCGGAACCAAGACAGTTGGGAAATGTTGGGAACCACCCGAGCTGCACCAGTCGCCATGTCCAAATTGCAAAGAGTGATTGATGTTTCTCATCATGCATTTCTCATCATGCATTTTTGGCCTTTGCAGGTTTCAAACCTTAGTCGTTTAGCTGCAGATCCATGGAACGGAAAACATCGCAAGGCAGTGCTTGACCTGCAGATCCAGTACCCGGTACCCCTTCACCAATTTAGCCTTGATGGAGAAAATACTCAACCTGGAATCCAAAAATCCTGCATGCTGGGATGTATGACAGGCCAACAGCAACAGGACCTAGATGGACCTAGCATGACCTAGCAATACCGTGCAATACCTAGCAAATGTCAAAACGCGTGGATAAGTGATATATGTTCATACGACACTGACAAATCCATATTCACAGAAAACCATGGGAAAAACGGCGCAGTGCATTCCGACATGCTCAATTCTTCAGAATTCTGAATTATCAAATCTTTACCAACCCTTGAGCCATGGAGATAGACAATGGAGAGGGAGAGCGGGAGCGAATCTATGACCAATTGCTGGAGGTGGTCACTGCTGTCCTGCAACAGCAGATGCCTGCGCAAAATGCAGCGCAGTTGCTCATGCCCATCTCTTCCAAGGAATCCTTGCAGCAAGTTCTGGTTGATGCGCTCTGGCTGGGAGGCTTTGCAGCCACTGAAGTTCCAGGCAACAAGGAAGCTCGTGATGAGTTCACGAACTTTTGTTGCCTCTTGGAACGAGAGGGTGTGGTCTCCAAACCCATTTTAACCGCGGGCTTGGAAACTGAAACACTCCCTCCTGCGGTTTGCAACATGTCACTTCTACGGAAGAAGCAGAACCAGGCAAAGACCAAAGCTCGCTACACAGTGACAAGGTTCAACTTGCTGCGGGAACACAACGAAGGCTATGCTCGAGTCATCATGTACATGGACAGGCTGATTCACTTAGATTGTGATGTCCTAGGTGACAGCGATGAGCTGACAAAGATTCGAGAGAGCATAATTGAAGATATTATGCTTCTCATTGGCCACAGCTACTTGTGTCCCAATCGCATCATTGCAATGGCCATCGACATCTACGAAAAGCTGATGATGGAAGAGGAGGAACCGAGCAAACGGCCACAAGCATTGGTCTCACTGCTGCGGAGGTTTAGCAGAGAGAGACTCACAAAGATAGCCGCTTTCCTCGTGAGCATTGCTTCCCCTGTTGCAGGCTCCAAGGATGTCAAGGATGGCAAGGACGCCAAAGATGGAAAGTTTGATCCAGAGCCGAGACTCTCGCAGTTCATGGCCATAGCTTCGTTGATCTCCATCAATGTCATTGATGTTCGGACTCTCTGGTCTTACTTGGAACCTGGTGAGAAGAAGATCCAGGAGGCCTACCACCTGCTCCAAAGAAAGTATGAAGCAAAGCTGAAGACCATCTCGGTGGTTGACCTCTCTGGAAAATCCAACTTAGCAAAAGACAAACGCTATTTCAGTGCTTCCGTGAAGAACTTCAACCAACTCTTGAACAAAAAGATCCGTATGGTGGAGGCAATGATCAGCATCAATGACTGGCGGAATGCCTGTATTATGCTGACAATCATGAGGCGGATTTGCAGACCATGTATGAATCACTATCTGAGATCTGCACTCTGCGATTTGCTCAAGTGGATCATCCAGCCGTTGCTGCCGAAAACAGCTTCCCCGCCATACAAATCCAGTAGGCGCTTTGCCTGGGGTTTGCTGCTGCAAGGGAGCGAAGGACCAGTGCCCGTGTGCCTCCCGCAAGCCACAGATATCAACGACTTTGCATCAGCTACCAAGCAGGCGGGAGCTAGGCAATCTAGGTATCAAGGAATATCATCTTATCATATCCGATCCAAATATACCACCCCTTAATTGGATCTAAATGGGATGCTTGTCAGGGCCCTAAAGAGCAGATCATACCATAGTAGAGAAGGGGGTTATCCTGATTGACCTGGGACATACGTGCAGACATGTGCAGACCACACGAAAGCGGGGCCACCAAGAACGCATAATGAGAGAAAAAAGGCACTTTTGCCAAAACTGCAGCTCGTCTCATGCTCTTGAAACTCCTTTGTTTGAATCTTGTTGCCGATCCTTATTTGCCAATCTGCCTTTAAATTGTGTTTTTGTGTTGACTTGTTTGTTGAGTGTTGGTCCTTCTTGATCCTTTTTTGGGGTTCGTTTGTGAGGTGTTGGACCAGTTGGAGTACTACTTGCACACCGACAATGTGGCCATGGGCAACCTTTGGCAGGTGATGGCGTTGTCCTTAAAGGATCCGCCGGGGCCTAGTCCTGTCATTGCTGCTTCCGCCCACAGTGCTGCTCCTTCAAATCAGATCTTGGATGATCGACTTGTGGCCATGATTTACAAACATCTGCTGCCAGCAATCTCCATTGCCAAGCCAAACCCTTGGTTGAGCAGCATGGCATGGAATGTGCTGAGACAACTGACAATCTTCCAGCGGTACATGATCTACAGCTGTTGGGAAACAAGGTATAGTCAGTTCATGCTGAAGTACAGCTATGAGGAAGCGAAGTTTGAGGCAAAGAAGATCCTGAAGCGGGTGGTTTCCAGCGACAAGTCAGATCGAGACCGAGATGATCCAAATGCATACAAGCCCTCTCCTGTCTTCTGTCAGCTTTGCCAAACAAATCCGATCCCAATTGTGGAGGTCATGCTGAAGGACATTGAGATCGGCTTCAATGTGAACATGATCCAGCCCTATGTTGACCTCACTGGCCGCTGCTCGGACATGATGACCGACGTGGTGGGCTATGTTCTGGCTCGGAACTGTGAGCGAGGCGCCTCGGAAACACGGACCTTCCTGAATCCAGCCGATGGCTTTCTCTCACCATGGCTCAGCAATTTTGCGGAATTCATCGGCCGCTTCTACAAGAAGCACCCGCAGACCAACCTGGTGGGCATCCTCACAGCTGTATGTCGACGAATGATGAGTGATCTTCCAGAAGGTGCAGGCAGTGCAGGCAGTGCAGGCAGTGGTCGACAATCGTCCAAGAAGTTCAAGGGTGAATCCTTGATCCGTGTGGTCTTAGAGAAGCTGATGGAGCACATGGGAGGCCTCATCGTTGTGAAGGACTTGACGGCAGAGCAGCTGCTGTGTTTGGCGGGTGGCCCACGTTTGCGTTTGGAATCTGTATCGGTAGGTGCAAGGCCAGACCCTCTCCGCAAGGAGAAGACAAGGAAAGCCTTGATGGATAGCCTTGTTGAGTTGGGCCTGGCTACAGCCTTGTGGGATTGCCTCAGCAAGCAACGCTTGTTCTTCCTCTCTGAGAGTTTCTCTGAGGTGAACAGTGGTGAGGGCGCCCTGAAGCTGCTTTGTGCATTGATTGACGGGAGCCAAGACTGCTTCTTGAGCCTCATCGATTTCATCTCACAAGCTGCTGCCAGAGAGAAGTACATGAAATTGGTGCCTCCCTTTCAGCAGATCTTTGGTGTCTTGGAACCGCCATTGGCCTATGCAGCTCTGCGGCCCGGCCTGCCACCCTTTGCACGTGGGGCATCCAAAGCCGACGCCAAGGCAAGTTTGGTTGCTACACCGGAGGAGGTTGAGCTGCACAAGCAACTGCTGGGTGTCGCCCAGCAATGTTTGACAAGGTCAACGGAGGAAGATGGGCTGTCCATGGACTTTTACGTCACATTCTGGCGCCTGTCCTTGCAGGACATTTTCGTCCCCACAGATGGCTACGAAAAAGTCCTATCTCGGATGATGAATAGTCAGAGGCAATTCGAGGACACCAAGGCCAGAATGGAGAGGAATCGCAACTTTGATAACCACAGCCGGGACTACAAGACTTTGCAGAGGAACATTGTGCGTCAAAAAGAGGTGTATGACAAGGTGAAGGAGGAGCATCTCCAGCAAAAGCTGAACTTTGAGAAAGTCTTGGCGCGACTTGAGCTAGAGAAGTCTGGATGGTTTCTGAAGAAAGACCAAGAGGCCACTCAAGCACTGGTGGCGGAGATGTTTATGCCTCGGGCACTTACCTCCTATGCAGATGCCATGTTCTGCTGCAAGTTTGTTCGCCTTCTGATTCGCATGAAGACACCTGGATTTTTGTTCCTGGACTTCTTCAACTGTTGGACACTCCTGCTGTGTATGAACTTGCGTGGCTGCACAGAGCGGGAGGCCCAGATTTGTGGCATTATCCTTCGAGAAATGATGTCGTATGTGTTCAGCCTGCAGCAAAGTGAGAAAACCTATGAACAAGAGATGAAGGACAATCCATGCTTTCATCGTCATCACTATGATGAGACACAGTTGGACGGCCCTGTTGAGTTTGCAAAGCACAGTGAAATTGTGCGAGCTCACAGCAAGTGGGAGGGCAAAATCTACAAAACCTTGAAGATTAGTTTGGAGTCTGAGGAATGGACAGACAAGAGGAACGCT
The DNA here is from genome assembly GCA_947184155.2 of Cladocopium goreaui. NCBI lineage: Eukaryota > Dinophyceae > Suessiales > Symbiodiniaceae > Cladocopium > Cladocopium goreaui. The sequence goes on from CAMXCT020001789.1 coordinate 43,209, forward strand.
TTGCTGCTTCTGAGCCAGTCATGTGAAAGCTGCCCTGTCGCGGAGAAATTTGCAAAGGGTGTACTTCATTGTGTGGAAAATGTCCGCGAGCGAGAGAAAGCAAGTGACTTAAAGACTTTGGCAAATTCCTTGGCTGTGAAGCTAAAGGCATGCAGCAAGACATGGGTGAAGCAGGAGGCAAGGGAAAAGGCGGCTCCCAAGAGTGTGGCCAAACCGAAGGAAGCACCCAAAGAGGGGGCACCAAAGGAAGGGACTGCAGCGGCCACACCTGGGGCCACACCCGCGGCCACACCTGGCGCCACACCTACTGCCACATCTGCGGCCACACCTGCAGCCACACCGCCAGCCAAAGAGTTGCCGAAGGAGACGAAAGATGCCAAGCCGAAGCCAAAAGAAGAGCCCAAGGAAAAAGAACCCAAAGAACAAAAGGAGCAGAAGCAGGAGCTCAAACTGGCTCAAATGGGGGGAATTTACTTGGGGTTCAGGGAGCCAGCCTTATTTGATCTTATTTGCAAGAAACCGCACCCAGAAATCTCCAACCAGAAAGCCAATATGGTGGTACTTCGCTAGCTTCTGAATATTCAAGTTATATTAAGACAATCAAGATAGCTCTCCTCACGGCGGCAGCATACAATCGCAGGAGAAGTTCAGCCTCAAAACTTGTCGATTGTACACCTTCTCACTCCAATGTTGAGACATAAGCATATTATACTCTATAAAATATAGAAATTTGAAATATTTATATAGAAATATTTGGATGATGTTAGATGGTCAAAATCAACAGTAGCTTTGTGTGCGTGTGACAACTTGTTGCAAGAGGCATCTCTCATATTATTTGATGTTTTTTTTGATGCTAATGTTTAAGGAAGACATACCCAGCTCAGTGGATTGATGCAGAGAAGTGAAGGGCTGATCCTTTCTCTGTTCTTCATGACCTTTACTTGGATACAGACCAATGAATCAAATGTGGGTGTCGGATGCTGCAACCAAAAGCAGCAACAAATGTTGCAATGTGGTCAATGCAACTGAAGCTTCCAACGCCACTGAATAATTGGAATCACTGCATGGCTGCGGGGTGGGATGGATGGATGCCATTTCCTCAAAATCACCGCATGTGTCCTATCTTTACCCTTCTTCCATGTTCTTCGATCTTCTTCCATGTTCTTCCGCCGTGTCCCCTGGGGCCAGGAGACGAAAGGCAGATCCAAAGAAAAGGAACGCGATCACAAGCGGCGGGCAGATGCTCCCCGAAATGGTGGTGATGAGAGATCAGAAAAGAGACGTCGTGGTGACGATGATGCAAAGAAAGGGGACGATGATGTTGTGATGATTTCATCACACCGGCCGGCCACTGGCCGCAGCGGCGCAGCCCGAAATTCCTTGGCCGTGCAACCAAGTCACAGTGACAGAGACCGCTCCAGTCGAACTGTCTCCAGCTATGGTGACAGAGCTGATAGACGTCCCACCGCCCAATACTCCAGAGGACATGACCGATTGGATCGGCGCAGATGACCCTCTCAGCTGCGCGACCCAAAAAGTTTCCAATTTCTGATGCATGATGCCCAAGATCAAGCAGCATTCAGCTGTGAGCCAGTAGATCTTTGCCATATTTGTTCACAGATCTTGTGAAGGTGAACACTCTCAGGTCTGTTTCTGATTTCTTCGGCATTGTGGCCGAGGCACAACTGATGTACACGGCGGTGATGAACTTCGAGGCGCACCCAGCAACGTCCTCTCCTACCACCCCTGCAGCTGGCAAGACGTTGTGATCTCAGGGTATCCAAGCATCCTGGTAAGAGACGAACTACCGATGACCTGTTTTTTTGTGTCTCGGAAATTGTCTCGACACTTGTCAATCAAGACTGGTGATCTAGAAAAGACGTGCAGCTAGCTGCACCGCAATTTCTTACAATCTTGATCAATCTTGGCGACTTGGCGATATTTTTTTTGTCCGGTCAAGATGGCCCCCTCTGCTCCGAATATTTGCAAGCTTGATACCAACCAGTTTGATGTCCGTTCGGCTCAAGTAGTCACTAAAATCATGGTCCATCATGAAGGAAACCGCAGCAAAGGCCAAGTTGACTAAAAAATATACATTTTGCCGAGCAAACATGGGAATATACTGGATAATATCATAATGGAATATATAATTTCATGAATATGTAGACAGATGCACTTTAAACATATTCAAAATGATTGAACAGCACGTATAACGGTAAGAGAAACACATAGAAAAACCAGACACTTCAAGTTGGATCTTAGATGCCGGGCCTTGTGAAGCAATGTGAAGCACAAAGGGTGGAACTTAAGAGATCTCGAGAGCTATGACGCCTCAAAGCCGAGCGATGCTCTGGGCGCTTTTGACCTTGCTGCTGCCCCGATCGGTGCACCGGAAAATGGCCGGGTCTGTGTGGTCCATCTCTCGCAATGCAAGAGTCAATGCAGCCTGGTCAGCCTTTTGTGCAGCTTTGGCGTTGCACTCCTTGCGGGCATGTTGGATGGAGTCATGGCAAAAGGGTCTACGTGGCATGCTGGCGCACGTTTCCAAACACATTTTGGCTGCTGCTTGCAGCTTGCCATATGTGCGCAGCATTGTGGACCGTGAAGTGGGCAAAGAACTTGCAGCAATCGAGAAGAAGATGCACGGAAATGGAGATTCACAAGCCATGGTGACGCTGCCACATGAGGCAGGGCTTATTATTTGCTGGTTGCAGGCCTCCAGGTTCGGGTAGGAAGATATCCTTCATCGAAGCGACGGTCTCTTGTGGATTTGAGATGATCTGAAGATATCTGAAGTTCAATGGGCCCATGGTTGTTTAATGTTGTTTAATGCATGCCACCATATGCCACCGTGACAGGCCATGTCTTCTTCCGAAATCTGGCACCAGATCCAAGAACTTCATGCAGCAGAAGCATCAGTCTACGCTCCTCAGTTTGGACCAATATATTAGCTTAATATATGCATGAATTATCATAAATTGCTCATGCATGGGCTGGCATGGGCATGCATTTATTGTTTGCGGGCCCTTACTAGTAGCCGAGAGTTGACGCCATTGTCTCACACTCTGGTCTCATGAAATATTGCCAGTCTTTCACTTCGCCGTGGTTCATTTTTTTAATAGTTAGAAATATAGTGAGCAACTCTAAGGTTGGCGTTGCAAAAAAGTGGGCTGGCATTTATCACTCGCCAGATGGAGAGCTAGTGGATTTGCAAAATCGGGTTTGGAGCCTCTACAACTGTTCCAACACACTCTATGAGGCACGGTCAGTCAAAATTTTGTTCACATGAGGCCTTCACGTATCCGATATGTTGAAATGAAAGCGGTCCATGCGTGTGCATGCTACACATTGCCAGGGCGTTTTCCCTTCAGTTCGGAAGTTTGAAGCGGAGCTGATCAGCTGGGTGCTGCATCTCCTGCATGCAGACAGTGGAAGCGCAGGCAGCACAGGCAGCACTTCGTCCGCGTGTGGTTTGCTGACCTCTGGTGGCACAGAGTCCGTGTTGTTAGCTGCGTTGAGCTACCGAGAACTGGGATTGCAAAGAGGTGTCGCCACCCCTCGTGTACTGGCAGCCAATACCTGTCACCCATGCATTGTGAAAGCGTGCCACTATTTTGGAATGAAGTTGACGAAGATCAAAGTTGATGCATCTACTGGATTTGCTCTTACTGCTGCAGCTGTCAAGAGACATATCACCAGCGACGTCGTTTGTCTCTATGCATCTGCACCAACTTTTCCTCATGGAGTCATTGATCATGTTGAGGACCTTGGACGTCTAGCAGAGTCGAAGGGTATTGGCCTGCACGTCGACAACTGCTTGGGAGGAATCCTTTTGTCATATTTGGACTCCCAGAACTTAACTCCAGGCCATCAACTTTGGGACTTCCGAGCCAAGGGTGTGACATCCATCAGCGTGGATATTCACAAGTATGGCAATGCATCCAAAGGCGTCAGCGTCGTGGCGTTTCGGGATCAAAACTTGCGGAGATTAACATATGTCCCCGTGACGGACGGTTGCGAAGGCCTTTACATCACGCCAACTATGCAAGGAGCTCGGGGGGGTGCAGTGATTGCTCAAGCCTGGGCAACAATGCTTAGTTTTGGGCAGGCAGGTTATGAACACTTTGCAGCTGAAATCCACAAGTCCCACATCAGATGCCAAGAAATTGTGAATAGCATCCCAGGATTGTGACTCGTCTTGTACGTCGAGTTTGCGACCTTTTAGTTTGAACAATGTGAAATGTATGAATATCAATTAATATATTGATTACCAGTAATGTCGTGCTGTTTCTTATCAACTCTTCGAACAAAAACGCATTTGCAAGTCGACCTGCACCAGTACTGTAATCAGTAGTCATCAGTAGTCGCGTGCACACACACACAAACACACACACACAGGATAGACAAGCTACCTGGCAGTACAGCTTTGCCAGTCCAATTGAATCCAGTTGCTGACTTGAATTCACGCATTAGCCAATCACTTATATAATGATTTCAATTTCATCCAGCCAATCCAAACAACAGGTGAGTGCACGCGCGCAGACAGACAGACACACACACAAGATCTGCATTGGGTGCATGTGTAGCCTCCGGATGCCTCCGGTAATTAAACGTGGCAATGGGAAAATCCCTTGCAAATAGGGGGTTCATGGAAGAATCATCTACGTATAATTAATAGATGCTATTCCGTTGCCACGTTTGATTATTACCAGAGGGTAGATATGCACATGCAGGCATGGACCAAAATGTCCAGGAAAACACCTATTCAATGGTTAGATTGCACAGGATGCAGGAAACTCTGAAAACATACACATACAAGCAAACACATGCATACCTGAAAACATCAGCATATATGCAGACAAATATGTGTTCGTGAATGCTTGGATATACATGTACAAAAGGACCGCTAATTCAGATGCAAATGGGCACCTGTGAGTAGCTAAACATGAATCCAAGCATGTATGTACCGGCGCATGCACTCGCATACCCATCACGAATTTGCATCCCTACGTGCAACAAATGCAGAAACCGCATGACGCAGATAGCAGGCAAAGCGAGTTAAGAGTCAAGACGAAACAAGTGCGGCCAAGGTTTGTGCTCTGCAAGTGCCACTCCTGCATTGTTCCAGTGGGTTCCAATAAGTACAACATCTACGCTGTCGCTTCTGTTTTGGAAGAGAAAGGCTGGAACCTAGCAACTGGACAGAATCCGCCCTATCTGGGTATCTGTATTGGAGAGAGGCATTCCCAGATTTTAGATTCTTTTGAAGAAGATTTGTGCTCTACTGTTGCCTTCCTTGATGGCAATCCCAGCTACAAGCCAGCAGGGGCAGCAGCTGTGTATGGAGCTATGTCCACTACTCCCACTGCAATTTTAGAAGAAGTAGTCAAACGGTACGTTGATATGCGATTATGGGTGAAACCCAAGGCTGATAGCGGCTGATAGTGATAGTTAAGCTGAACTGCCCACATACACTCCCTCTTGATGCATTTGGCCGAGATCCAATGGGGAGAAAGAGACGTGAAACGCCGGGTGGGTGGTTGACACTCAGGGATTGCGCGGGGCACGGTCTTCCTGCAACAGTATGCAAACATGCCATGTAGGGTTGCGGCATTGAATCCCTTTGTACATCTTTGTGCTGAATGATCCTTCAATATTTCTCGGTTTGAATGTCTGAAGCCTGAAGATGCAATACAGACTTGCTACTTTGCACAGTCTTCTTGGACAGCAAGTTCAGAGCTGGGCGAAGCTAAATGCCGAAGTGAAGTTGCAGAGCAAGTTTGCTGTTGATTCTGTGGAAATAAATCGAAGAGAGAGAGAGAGAGAGTCACTGTTAGTCCTTGTTGGCGACCGATTAAAATCAGACTCGTTCGTTGCGTTTTGTTGCGGTCTCCTTCGTGCAGGTTTCGCCATGAGCCGATCTGGGATCGGGGGTGCCTCAAGAGCATCCCATGACATTTTGATTCCGGAACTCAACGGCCATGATGCAGCACCTTCCAGCTCCCAAAAAGATCAAAAAGTGAAGTGCTGATCTGCATGGCCATGAGTCAAGCAAGAAATGCGCTCGGCGTTATGGAGCTTTCTTTGGAAGATTTTGAAAACAGCATAGACCGAACGTGGCATGAACAACCACGAAATAGAGGCAGAAGATTTCGCAAAGCAGATCAAAGAGTCCTTTTTGGATTTGTCATGTGTCCTGAGATGTCCCGAGTGTTTGATGTGTCTTGAGTCGTTGACTCATGTTGACTCATGTTGACTCATGTTGACTCTGCTATACTCTGCTGATTGCTTTCTTATGATAGCTGGTGCCGCAGCCCAAAGCTCAAGGCGCCACGATCGCGGATTCCGGTGGTTAGGCTCGACCTCATGGCAACGCCCCCAGCAGCAGCCCCGTCCTCCGTCGATCCGAAGACTCAACTGACTCCTGGCCAAGCATTCAAAACACCAAGCAGACCAAGCATGTGGTCACGACATGTCACGACACCTTGTAGATCCTTGTCACATTGTAGTCATTGTAGTTGAACATGAGCTGGATAAAGGACTGTGGAAACTGCATGACATGCTGTTTCTTCTTTCTGCACCACTTTGATCCACTTCAATCTCCTTGCCTGAATCATGTCACAAACCTGCTGCTGAAGGAACCATTTTTGCCAGAAGTTCTGCCAGCGGCCTGTGACCAAGAGTAACTTGGTTCCAAATTTGCTCACTGCATACACTGGGTGAACAGGGGTGTGAACACCTTGCACCCAAGACCTGTGTTTCTTGTTCCTCGCCTCTGATGGGTATCGTATGGTATCGTATTATATCGTATGTATCATATGGTATCATGTTTTCTTGCTGGCTTATGCTGCGAACCATGTCTCCTGACCTCACCATCTCTGATGTGCAATGGTCTGAGGCGATATCTCTTACACTACCAATAAGCTACTTGGCAATGGGAATAGCTGCACTCCCAGGATCCAAACCACATCGCCACTGGAGGATCACGTCATTGCTCTTTGCGAGGGTCCCACCATGTTCAACTACGGTGACTGTATGTTCAACCATGTTCAACCATCTTCTGAATCACATGGCTTCACCTGAGTGGCTGTGCAGCCTGAGGTTTGGCAACAGGTGCCTGGCTTGCACTCAAGGCATATACACCTGATGTTTTTGTCGGTGCGGTTGGGATACGTTTCAGATATAGATATATATATATAATATAACATATATAAATATAAATATAAATATAAATATATATATATAATATAAGGGTTATAAGGATTCAACAAGTGTTTGGTACCAGTTCTGCAGCAGTGTTTTGTGAATTGCGTCCGGCTCATGATGGAAAAGGGGTAGAGTCAAAGATGAGCACAAGATTTGAATCCATAGATATCCACAGAATTATGTTCTATTCTAAGTTCCAAGCGACTTCTGCGTCAACTGGCAGGAGCCGGAGCCGAGGTATCAAGCAATTGTGAGGCTTGACTGTGTGCAAGGGCAAGAGTATGCTGGACACCTGGTCCTGAATCAAAAGGATGCTGAGAAGTCAGGTCCTCAGGCGAAAGAGGTGGCGACATGTAATTATTCAGTTGTATTCAGTCAATCTTATGATTGAATGTTCTGTTGCCGTTGCTTTGCACACACACACATATATATATAATTAATTATAATTATACATATTTATAATTATATATATATATGAATATATGTTTTTTTCCTTTATGTTTCACTTGTCTTGTCCGGGCCACGTGTTTTGCCCTGTGAGGTCCGCGGCAGAGCAGGCCATCATCGCTTTCTCCCAAAGTAACCTTCTCCAGGAGGCGCAGCCTGTGGACAAGGAGCGAATGCTGGGCTAAGCCTCGGCCAAGCCTCGGCCAAGCCTCGGTGCTGCTTTGACATGTTTTTGACATGTTTTTGACATGTTTTTGACATGTTTTTGACATGTTTTTGACAGGTTTTTGACAGGTTTTTGACAGGTTTTTGACATGTTTTTGACAGGTTTTTGACAGGTTTTTGACATGTTTTTGACATGTTTTTGACATGTTTTTGACATGTTTTTGACAGGTTTTTGACATGTTTTTGACATGTTTTTGACATGTTTTTGACATGTTTTTGTTTTTGACATGTTTTTGACATGGTTTTTGACATGTTTTTGACATGTTTTTGACATGTTTTTGACATGTTTTTGACATGTTTTTGACAGGTTTTTGACAGTTTTTGACAGGTTTTTGACATGTTTTTGACAGGTTTTTGACATGTTTTTGACAGGTTTTTGACATGTTTTTGACATGTTTTTGACATGTTTTTGACATGTTTTTGACATGTTTTTGACATGTTTTTGACATGGTTTTTGACATGTTTTTGACATGGTTTTTGACAGGTTTTTGACATGTTTTTGACATGTTTTTGTTTTTGACATGTTTTTGACAGGTTTTTGACATGTTTTTGACATGTTTTTGACATGTTTTTGACATGTTTTTGACAGGTTTTTGACAGGTTTTTGACATGTTTTTGACAGGTTTTTGACAGGTTTTTGACATGTTTTTGACATGTTTTTGACATGTTTTTGACATGTTTTTGACATGTTTTTGACAGGTTTTTGACAGGTTTTTGACAGGTTTTTGACAGGTTTTTGACAGGTTTTTGACAGGTTTTTGACAGGTTTTTGACACGTTTTTGACATGTTTTTGACACGTTTTTGACATGTTTTTGACATGTTTTTGACATGTTTTTGACATGTTTTTGGCATGTTTTTGGCATGTTTTTGGCATGTTTTTGACATGTTTTTGACATGTTTTTGACATGTTTTTGACAGGTTTTTGACATGTTTTTGACATGTTTTTGACAGGTTTTTGACATGTTTTTGACATGTTTTTGACAGGTTTTTGACAGGTTTTTGACAGGTTTTTGACAGGTTTTTGACATGTTTTTGACATGTTTTTGACATGTTTTTGACATGTTTTTGACATGTTTTTGACATGTTTTTGACATGTTTTTGACATGTTTTTGACATGTTTTTGACATGTTTGATATTTTTGGATATTTTTGGATATTTTTTATTTTTCCCCAACAGCAGAAGCTTTGGGGTCTTCAGCCATAGTAAAGGTTTTGGAGCAGACCGGAGCAGCTCCAAAACCGATTCCCCCAAGGTTCCCAAGTAAAGGTTCCCAAGGTTCCCAAGGTTCCCGCAAGGTTTCCTCAAGGTTTCCTCAAGGTTCCAAAAAAGTTCCCAAAAGGTTCCCTCAAGTCCCTCAAGGTTCCTTCAAGGTTCCCTGCAAGGTTCCCAAGTTTTCCAAGTAAAGGTTGTCAAGGTTCCCAAGATTATTATGTAAAGGTTCCCAAGTAAACGTGGTCCAGGTTCCCAAGGTGACATTGTAAAGGTTTCTATAAGATTCCCAAGGTTAGATTGTCAAGGTTCCCTCAAGGTACCCTCAAGGTTCCTTCAAGGTTTCTTCAAACCCTGAAGGTTCCCAAGTTTTCCCTCAAGGTTCCCAAGGTTACATTGTAAAAGGTTCTCAAGGGTTCCAAGGTTTTATATTGCCAAGGTTTCCTCAAGCTTTCCAAGGTTGCATTGTAAAGGTTCCCTCAAGATTCCCAAGTTTCCCAAGTAAAGGTTGTCAAGGTTCCCAAGGTTGTATTGTAAAGGTTCCCTCAAGGTTCCCAAGTTTTCCACGTAAATGTTCTCAAGGTCCCCCAAGGTTATTATGTCAAGGTTCCCAAGTAGTAATATTCGTCGTAATATAGTAATTTCTTTAGGAAATTTAGATGCGACTACATGCACGACACCCGCGCAAAACAACACGCGCGGAACCCGCGCAAAACGCAGACGCGCATAACGCAGATAACGCGCGGAAACCGCGCGAAACGCAGACTCGCGGAACCCGCGCGTGCCATTAATACTTCTAGTAAAAGTAGTAGTAGTAGTAGTAGTAGTACTAGTAGTACTAGTAGTACTAGTAGTACTAGTAGTACTAGTAGTAGTAGTAGTAGTAGTAGAAGTAGTAGTAGTAGTAGTAGCAGTAGCAGTAGCAGTAGCAGCAGTAGTAGTAGCAGCAGCAGCAGCAGGAGTAGTAGTAGTAGTAGTGGTAGTAGTAGCAGTAGTAGTAGTAGTAGTAATAAAATCGCAGATGTAGTAGAAATGATAATAATCGTAATATTGATTAAACTATAATTAGTGAAAATAGTAGTAATATTCATCGTTATGTATTAATTTCTTGAAGAAATTTGCATGCGACGACGCGCGCGGAACCCGTGCAGAACAACACGCGCGGAACCCGCGTGAAACGCAGACGCACATAACATGCGGAACCCGCGCGAAACGCAGACGCGCGTAACCCGCGGTAGTAGTAGTAGTAGTAGTAGTAGAAGTAGTAGCAGTAGCAGTAGCAGTAGTAGTAGTAGAAGAAGTAGTAGAAGAAGTAGTAGCTAGTAGTTAGTAGTTAGTAGTTAGTAGTTAGTAGTTAGTAGTTAATAGTTAGTAGTTAGTAGTTAGTAGTTAGTAGTAGGTAGTGGTAGTAGTAGTACTAGTACTAGTAGGACTACTAGTAGTAGTAGTAGTAGTAGTAGTAGTGGTAGTAGTAGTAGTAGTGGTAGTGGTAGTGGTAGTGGTAGTGGTAGTGGTAGTGGTAGTGGTAGTGGTAGTGGTAGTAGTAGTACTAGTAGTAGTAGTGGCAGTGGCAGTAGCAGTAGCAGTAGCAGCAGCAGCAGCAGTAGTAGTAGGAGGGGGGCCCGGCGGGCAGGACGGCGCAAAAATGCACTGCATTGCTTGGTCATGAAGCAAAAACTACCACGCTTATATGGAATTACTGTTTGGGATCTACGGCCGCTGCTTTCTTGCTGTTGGGGATATTCTTTGGGCTTATTATTTTTGGCATTTGTGTCTTTCAGTTGCCAGTTTATGTCGGGATCTAGCTATACGGTTTCAGTCGTTGAAGCATGTTCCTGATTTTCCAGATGTTTGATACTTCTGCGATCTTCTGCGCATGTTTGACGGCAGGACAAGAAGAAAAAGAAGCAGACAAAGCTGACACCAGAGGAGCACGCCCTGAGAAAGGCACGGAATCTGATAGACCTGTGATAAACGTATGAGACATAGCATTATACAATATGCATCAACATGCCATATAAAAACATGTCATCGGACAAGCTGCAAGCACAGGACAGCCCCTCCAGTGTTTCTATCATGTCCAAAATATCCAAAATACTTGCAAACCAGCAAGATCTGCAAGGCAAAGCAGGAGGAAGAAGGAAACCCTGCTGTCACTCCAAAGACCTTGTTGAATGCCACCCTCTTAGCTCTCAAACTCTCAGTTGCAACTTCAGTAGACGCTGACTTATAAATGACACTATATTGATATTTGTTGTTTCCCTGCCAAGGCCTTGGTGATGAAGATAGTCAAGCGTTACCTGCAGAAGGCCTTCGCGCTTGTGACATTCCGATACGATATAAAAGTACCCCGAAGTCATTGGGACCAAGTTGGGCATCCACTCTTCTGATGCGCTTTGTTTCCCATATGTAGGAGTGAGGTTCTGGATTGCTGTCGATAGATTTGATTGGATTTGAGTATGCAGATAGATTGTTTGACATAGTAGTTGGTATTACTTTGACTTCCCCCCTGTTTCATCCTTTCCAATGTAGTCATTGTTGCAGCATGTTAGGGTGAAACCGTCTACGAGACCAAGACCTATGCAGGTGGTGGGCATCAGGACGGGACGTGTGACCTGTGAAGATGTCAAAAGGATGTCGCCTCGCCGCCTCGCCTCCATAGCCAGGCTACAGTGAAGATCACGGCCTTGCCGGATGAGTGGGGCAGTCGAATGTGGGCCGGTCATGTCGCTTTGCAGCACAAATCAGCACAACCCACTTTGCCCTTGAGACATCTTGCAACAATGACAAACTGAAATAAGAAGACTAAGAAGTGACAAAAGGTCTGCTGTGTCTGGAGACATGGCGAACACATGGTGCCTTCACGTGACCCATGAGCCAACTATCGCACTGGAAAGGTCTGCAACACGAAGCAGAAGGCAGAAAGAACTCTTGTGCTGCGTCGCTGCGTGCTGCACTGTAAAGCTCTAACCGTCTCTAATGGCTAGCCATCCAAGCTGGATTTTTGATATTGAAATACTCTTACCAGACTCTACCGGAGCGTTTCAATTTGGAGAGAGATTGCCAGAAACCATTCTTGGCACTCAGCACTTGGCACGGTATGTTTTTGCTTTCTCTACTGGCATGGTATGTCAGGCGGAGCAAAGTGCTGCAGAGATGGCATTGGAATCCATCAAGCAGGACGGATGTTGATGCGTTTTCCGTCGTTCTCAGGTCACAGGGCAACCATGCATCCAGCCTTGCAGGTAAAGACTTATATGCTTAATATATGGTTATATGATTAAATAACTTAATTATGGTTATATCAACATGTACTTTACCCGGTCAAACGCATCGGGGAGAATGATGATTCTCCATGGACCCCTACTACTGTACGAGCTGCATCTCTGCTGGTTTCACAGGGGCGTCCGCTGATCCCAAAGTGTCTTGGGGTCAGTGGACATGGAAACTGTCACAAAGACACTGAAGATATATATGAAGATATCCCAACGACTTCAAAGATCCAAAGAGATTCAAGGAGATTCAAAGAGATTCAAAGAGGACCCTGAATAACCCTGATCATGGGCACAGCCTATCGGCCACGTTTTCCGAAGTGGTTGCGCATTTCAAATCGCCACGTGAGGACGCCGAACTCATGCAGGAGTCTGAAAAGCCCAAAGGGATGGGCAAGGGCGAGAAGGCCTGGAAGTTTCCGTGCATCGACTCCTTGCTGTTCATTTCAGATCCAACCCTCCGTGGACGTTGACTCCCTCTCAAAATACTCGAGAATGGCATAAGTTGGCATAAGTTGGCATATGTTGGCATAAGAATGTAGGAATGACCCAGAATGACCCTAGAATGACTATGCCGTCTCCACTGCGAACGTCGCCCAACAAAGTTCATTCAAATTCTCTTTTTCTTGAAGCCACGATGCTGCCAGGGCAAAGGCAAGGGCAAGGGAAATTTTTGGGGCCCATGGTCATTCGGATGGACGCTTGGAAGCAGCAAGTTTTGCAGACTGCAGCCTCACTTGAAATCGACATACCCTTGCACTATCTTGCACTTCCCACAACCGAGGTGGAATGCGAAAGGCCACTTGCCTGCCCTGTCTGCACTCTGCGGAATTTCTGCGCAGTTTGCTGTTGCGTGGTGCCTGTGTTAGGTTGACACCTGCGATTGAGGTTCTGACCTCCCGCGCAAGCCTGTGCTTACCGAGCCCATTACTGGAGAAGTCCTGGAGTGGAAGGATCTTGCTTGAATTTTTCTCAGCTTTGCACATTAGGCACGACTTTCTACAGATGCCCATAGCATGTTTCAATGATTTCAATGATTTGAAAGCATGATTCTTGTAGCTGTGTCAGCTCGTGTGCTCAAATTACCAACCTTTGCGAGTTGATGTCACTTGTCAAATCTATCGGACCTATCGGCACATGGCAGGACTCCTTCGGTTGGATCAAGCCTGATGTGACCATCGACCACAAGGATGCCGGCCGCCGCGAGGGGAAAATCTTTGTGCCTTGGCGTGGACGTCATTGATGCAGAGATATGTCTTGTCGACTTGTCATTGAAATTCCTAAGCCTTGGCACTTGATGGCACTTGTGCCCAGCACAGGTTGGAAAATCAGACGTGCCCGAGACACTGACAATGGCCTGACCCCAAGAGCTTCCCAGGTCTTTGGATTTTGGGATATTTTGGGTGATGCTTAAGGAATCCAAGGTATTCCAAGGTCATGTTTGTCAAAGTCTAACCTATTAACCTGCCATAACCTGTCCTGCCCAGGCAGCTGGTATCAAGATAAGCTTCACCGTATATGAGGTTCCGGATGTTCCGGTGGTGGGTGGGCTTCTGGATGCTTCTGGTGTTGCAGGAGCGTTTCAAGTCTTGGCTTTTTCTCTGCAAGTCCCCGTGTAGGATATGATGGGTCTTGGAGCACAAGATCTGCAAGCCAGCTGATCCAAGCGCTGATACAAGGCCCGTAAAAAGTCGATAGGTCCGATGGGTCCAATAAGCAAAACATAGCAAAACAGTAACATCAGTAACTGTGCTTATCTGATCTTATTCTGAGATATCTGTGCCTCCAGAGATCTCCAGAGCACAGCCTTCGCGCCATTGGCGCCGTCCAGGACCACCGAGGTCCTTGAGGCCGTCAATGCTTTCTCCATCTTTTCCGTTCCAGGCCACTTGATGTGATCCATGCTGATCTCAGAGGCTTTTGACGTCTCACACTGCATGCAGCACAGTAGCACAGTGGCACACATATTGGCATAAAAGGATATAAAATAGATTAAAATAGGCATATAAAAGGCATATACGGCAAACGGGCATTGTGTTTGCAGGGAGTACTTTCCGCCAGCCGCAGGAGGATTGCTTCAAGCATTTGACGACTTCGCAGAGCTGAGATTATGGGCTTTGATGGGCTTTGCCTCAGATCCTCAAAAATGGGAAAAGGGTCGAAGTTCGAAGGTTTTGAATCTGAAATGGTTCCAATATGCTCAACAGTGAATTTGGCCAGTGACATGAGTCGACGTGCTCTATATGATATATAGAGATGACATGAGATGACTAAGACATGACTGTATGAATCTGTATGCCTCAACACTTGTCTTCCAAAGTGTGGGAATGGAGGTGCGCCCAGGGAACACCCGAGCCTTGGGTCTTGGAGCAAGGGCTTCATTGGCTGTGGGTCAAAGTCATCCGCTGGTGACCATGCGGCCCATGATGGCCAATGATCGACGGTGATACCTCTTGATTGACAAAAAAATACATGTTGGATATGTTGCAGGTTGGTTTGACCCACTGGCATTATGTACAGCTCGCTGATCATGCTTGCTGGTTCTTTCGCTTGGTAGCGCAATGGAGTGCACACTTAGCAGATTGGATAGTGGCTGGTATCATTTCCTTCGGCATTTTGTACGGGCACTCCTGCGCGTTCCTCGGAACCGTCCCCTTCGCATGCAAGCGTTGGCAAATCTGCCGAGCTGTAGATTGAAGAAGTGAGCCGAAACAGATTCTATTGCTTCAGCTTCCAACTTCTCTCAAGTCCCCTCATGCTCACAGATGATACTAGACTAGACAATAGGCTTGGCAAAAGTGATACATAGACATAGATAAGTAGTACAGGTTAAATACTCCCAGTATGCCAGGGGTTCATACGAAACTTGAAGTGTAAGCATATTGAAAAGATTTTGCCTGTCGATCTGTATGGCGCCCGAGAGGCTAGAACCTGTGGGGCATTTCAGGTCGACAGTCTGAGCAGGACAATGTGACATAGACATCACCGGGGGAAGTGGCATTTAAGATCGCACGTCTTTGTGTTCTGAGGACCTCGAGATATGCCACAAGATGCCACAAGAGTTTAGGCCAAAAGGCAAAACACAACAAAACTCATTAAAGCTCATTCATGCTTATTCACACTTCGATTTTGAGGAAAGATGAACAAATCAGAACTGCACCTGGCAGCGGCAAAGTGGCAACATGTGGCAACCCTTGAGGGTTCCTCCACTTGCTTTGGTCATGCCACGGATTTGCGGAGTGCTTTCTGGATTAATACACTCGCCACACACACATGGCCAGCCACCCGCCATTTGATTTTGAATGTAAATAAATGTAAATAATATAAGAAAACTGTCACATTTAGAAAGGGTCTTCTGCTTGTCATTCCAAGTCGTCTTTTGAACGAGTTTTGTTGAGGCATCTTTAAGGCAACAAGACCACGGGCGGGTGTGGCCAATTTCATTCGACTGGAGCGCCCAGTCTGGATGAACCCGCCCTATGTGTGGTGGATGATTGTGATTCCACAGATTTCCAAAGCTTCAGCGATCGAACCAGCCACTGGCTCGGCATAAAAAGGCACACTCCGCCATCGGATCTCGGGATGGGAAGGTCACAGTGTATCCTGTATCCATGATATCCATGAAGACGATCGAATTCGCATGTACGACTATAGTGACTATATGATACATTATGATACTATATGCATATAACTGACAGATACACAGATATGTTCCGTTTATATACGGTAATTATATACATTTTGACACAACGGAATGTAGTGTATTGTATCATAGAACCTCCTCTTTTCACATGCAACTTCATATGACTTCATGTGACTCATGTCCTGTGCCTTCAGAGACATTGTCTGAGGCCGGCGGGCAGAGCTGGTCACAGCATGCGAGGCAGGGCCGTGAGAGATTCAGATTCCAACCGGGACCAGCGCCATGCAGCATCCAGCTGCTGCAGCCGCTGCAGTACCCAGCCAGGCCTCAGAGTGCTTCATCAATGCTGCATCAAAGCCTGAGAGGCCTGCCATCAGATAGGCCAGATAGGCATCAGCTACAAAGATCTATGATGTTCCTACCCTCTCAGCTATTCAGATTATTCAGCCATTCTTTGGCATACTTGCAAGACAAGCACCCTGCGAGCTACGAAAGTATTACGCCATTTTCACTGGAGGATCCTCTGGACACGCCCACAGGAAAAGCAACACTGATCCAGTGCTTCTTAGCTGTGCTTTCTGCAGTTTTCCGCAGCTACCTTTGCAAAATTGCAAGGAGCGCGTTTGTGAATTAACTTGTAGCTTGGCATAGCTTGGCGCTTTGCTGGCGCAAAAAGTTCAAGACACTTACGCACTGGATACGTACTGGATACTTGGCTTAATCCATGTCTTACTCCTGCATCATGACTTGAAGATGGACAAAAACAGGGCCATCCTCTTACGCCGAGCTATTCCACACTTTGCTGGATCCTCATGACTTGCATTGGTATTGATTCGATCCAAGATAGATCAAACCATTAGAGAGGCCGCAGATGTGTGTTGGATTGCCATGATGGAGATAATTACGTTAGACAAGGCTGGATCTTCCATTGCTAGTGTCTCAGATTCCTGGGGCCGCGTGGGAAAGAATATCTTAGGTCATTTGCATTTCCAATCATGACGAGCTTTGGGGCCGCACTCAGGACAGCCGCATTCATGGAGCAGTACGAGAGGCCCGAGGCAACCGTCTGCAGCCACTCCGACAGTGCAGCAGCAGCACGTCGAGTTTTGGTGTGTCCTTGGCTGTGACTGAAAAGCCACGATGCAATGGGCTTAGCACAGGAGCCCCACACAAATGCGCAAATGATGCGTTTGGGTCTTGACCGAATGCCGGAAGCACAGCGTTGCACAAAGGATACAACGGGATGTGAAGCCTCAGTGCAAGCTCTCAGTTGGTCACTTGGTGCCTGCCACAAATGCCACAGAAGCCAGGTCTCCACCCTTCAAGATAGTCCACCAGTGCCGCTGTGATTTGTGAAAAATCCTCAGACGTTGAAGAGCCTGCAGCAGCACGTGCAAGTCATTGTGTGGATAAAGGTGGATAAACATGATAACCATAGATGAATTGTGCTCCACTCCTTCAAGCCAGGTACATCATGAGAAATCAAGCTGGATTGGGAGCTTGGTGCCAAATACGCTATACACTTGCTGACTTGCTGACTTGCTGATGCAGTCCAACATTTAGTAGTATTCACTACGGTTTTGGGTCTCCTTTGGGGTCTCCTTTGGGGTCTGCTTCAGCTTCCGCTACAGTGACGATGGGTGATGATGCCCTGGGCCCTGGGATCTGAGGTTTGCATTTGGGAGACACGTGATGAAGCACAGCTCTCCATGTTTCGGGAAGCTTTCTTAGTATTTCTTAGCTGCACTTATGATGTTAAAGTCTTGAAGCTATGACTGTGACAACATTTCAGAATGTTTCAGACATCCTGCATCCCAGCGTTTGGGCATTAGCGGGAGCAAGCCCTTGCCACACCTGAGGTTCTATGGAATTCCTTGCCGGTTACGCCTCGGGTTTGAGATCCCAAGGTCTGTCCAAGTGCTTTGCTTTAGTTTTTCAACTTCTAGGCGTCAAGCAAAATCAGGGCTTAATATTTCTTGATTGAACCGTCGATGTACTCTTTGTCTAGCGGTGGCTTCTTCCTGGCTCAAGAGACGCGAGCAGCAAGATCGATGGTTCAGTGAGCAAGACACTCCAGCACAACTACAGAAGCTAAACTGTGAACATGTCAGACCTATACACCTCGGGCACCTCAGGTTGAAGACAGCCAGACAACCAATCAAACAGACGCCATTTGTTGACCCTTCGTGGCTTGTTGCCGGATGGCTTTATCCTGCGAGAACAGAGGCAGGCGCGGATCATGTTTCATTGAGTGTTTCTTGGCAATGTTTTTTGTGCCCATGGGAACATTGCTTCCATGAGTCTGGCCTACGGTTTGAATACTCGCATCGCATTGGTAGGTAGAAAGCCGCCGGCCCAATGAGCTCAAAGAGAGGTCCGCCAGGAATGCCTGAAGAGAATCTGTATACTTACTTTGAAGATCGAAGTCACTATCACGGAAACATAAACAAACTCGTGGCAAGCAGCAGAGAGACTTTGCACGGCTTTTGCCAGCTTTGAGGCAGATCGCCTGGGGAAAGCCCAGACGTCAAGCGCAAAGACCGCAAGGCAGCCCAGGCCCGGTGTTGTGGCATTGTGACCGTAGTTAACAGCATCAACAATCCTCTACAGAGGCAATATTCGATAGCGCCGTTGCTGGTAGCCACAATTCGCTTTCTTTGCTCAAGAAAAGTTTTTTTTTTGGGGCTTGAACATACAAGCAATTGAGTGGTTGCAAGTTCAAGAAATCACAAAGAGCATCGATTCAGATTCTCACACATTTCTCACACACTTTTAGCGCCCAACATTTCCCTGAGTGGTGACGCCAGGGAGAGAGTTTTGTCCCACTTGCTACCCGGCAGGTAGAAGTGGTCAATGAAGAAGCTGTTGAGGAGGGAGACAAATGCTCCAACTTGCACCTGCCTTGCATGTCCCATTACCAGCGCAGGATGACAAGAAAAAGGCCAAGAAATTAAAGATGCTTGGCTTTCCAAATTATCGAATGTGTGGCCATGATTGGCTGTGCTCGGGTGTTCTGTGATTGTTTTGCATGGCTCTTTCTGTTATTGCCGGGATGAGGAAAATGGAGAAGAAGGCGAAGAAAGAGGTGCCTGAATGGAACTTGCTCCCGCCTGGTTTCTTAATGCTCCTGCGCATCCAATTCCGGCCTATGCTGTTATGTATTTCAGGCCAAGAAAGCTAAGAAAGCCGCCAAGAAGCTGACACTCCACTCCGGTTTCAGTGCGTTCTACAAAGTCTATGTCAAGTTTCTTTACTGGTGGACTTCTACTCAAGCTCGAGCGGTCCAAGTGAGTCTTGCAAAACCTGAGGAAGAAGCTAAAGAAAGCAGCCAAAAAGAAGAAAGCCAAGCAACTCTGCAAGATTCTGTAGGATTTTGCAAGTGATTTTTTCTTCCTTCTCGACCAAAAAGAGCTGGCTACCATAGCCCCAGGCCCTACAGTAGATTGTAGTCATCATATTCTCATTACAAACTAAGGAGCGGCAGCGATTCCAGTGACTCCAGCTCCGAGTCCAGCAGCATTCCATTCGTATCAGCCTCAGCCCAGGGGCCATGAGCCATACCATGCCATACCAGCTCCATCTTGATCCATCTGCAACAAGATTTGCCATGCTGAACTGCGTGCCATATTTGGGAATGTAATCAGTGGTGCGAAGCTGCGAAGGTCATGGACATGGGTTTCTCGCAATCTGGGAAGGAGCTGAATAGAAGGGGAGGGGTTCGCGCAACTTTTAAAATCTGCACCCGACACGATCCTGGATGAAAGGTTGTGCACAAAGAAGGATCCTAGGTTATCACTAGCTTGTTTCATAGCTCGCCAGAGCTGATCAGCCAAAGCAGGAGCTCGATCCAAGAAATCCAGACGCTAGAATCCAGCGGGCTGTTGACTCAGACAGTCTCAGACAGTCTCGGCAGAAACTCGAAAAATGGCGCTGGCAAGATGGTGGCTGGATGATGGCTTTTGTCGTTGGCCTTTACTCTATGGCCTTGTGTTCTGCATGCCCCCAGGCCTTGGGATTGAACTGCGGGGCATTTTCATTCATTGAGCGAAAAGATGATGAAGAGGTCTAAATCCAAGAAGCCTCTTTTTTGCTCATTGTGAGACATTTTACGCAGAGTGCATCGAAGTGTGGCATCACCTGCCATGCAAAAAATGCGCCGATCCTCAGGTTTATAAGGATGGACGGAAGCAAAAATACAAGGATGCAATTAGTTTGTGGCAGATTGTGGCAGATCCTGCGGCATCCTGGTCACATGGTGCTTGTTGATGGCACTAATTCAGTGTGAAGACATGTCAATGTGAAGACACCGTTTTTTTTTGGTGTGTGCCATGTCAGGACGGTGAAGACACCAGCAAAGACTGGATTTGTTTGCGCTCGAAGGCGAATGGAGAGCCGTGCCTCTGCTTTTGACGGAGGGAGCCAGAGTGAGAGCGTACGAGAGGTATCACACAACACAGTAGTGCCAAACGCATGTGGTGTTAGAATGTGTTAGATGTCATTTGGCAGGTTCTACAATTCGGATAGATTAGGTTAGGAGTGATGGGAAGATGTTGGGATGCTTGTTAAGGAAGGATTCCTTTGCTCAATTCACATAGATCGCAATGAACAAAGTGTATTGGTTTCACGTATCCTTGCGTGCTGCTTGCCCCTTGAACGCTGTTTGCCAGTGTGCGCAACCCTTGTCGTTTCCGATTGTTTCCATAAATTTGTCCCTACTTTTCTCAGGTGCGGTGAGCGCAACTTTCCTCGCAACGAGAAATGCTTTCGCTGCAGTGGGCTGCGCCAAAGCAATGCGCCCTTGGCGCCTTGCCACAATTTGGGTTCTTGTGGCAAGATGCAGCAAGGCCGGCAAATGCCAAAAACCTGCACGTGCAAATAGCTGAAACATGACTGAGCTGAGGTCAAAGACTACAAACCGAATCTTGGCGTTCTTGGCACATTTTGCATCTGAGTTTCTCAATGTTTCAAAGTGTGAGACCTTCATCCTCTTTCGCATTGGAATGGCTTCGTTTGAACATGCCCAGGAACAAAATTGATGGACGCAAATTCTAGTTGTGCGATGTCGCACATACTCCAGACCCACTGCCTGTGGGTGAGGAGCTGCATTTTGGCAGTGTACATAGGAGGTGCTCAGCGTGCGCAATATGAAAAAGATGCATCCCTCATATTTAAATGTCAATGGCTGCGCGCAGTTGTGGTTGTTTTTCTCTCGTGAACCCTTGTACTGTCTTGTATTGTAGTATTTCTTACTGGATGACTCACTTCGAAGCGTCTCTGTAGATTTGATGTGTACCTTGAGTGTCTGAGGTTTCGAGTGTTTGCAAGCTGGTGCCCCGTTTCTTGCGAGTATACTTCGACGTCAGGGTCTGAACAGACAGTAGCAGCAGTAGCAACTGCGGCTATCAAAAGATGACAAAAGATACATAAAGATACCAAAGGCTCCCCTGATAGTCACATACATCGTTGGTGAAATATGGTGAAATCACTACGTAGCAAGAGTATTCCCATATATTCGCATTGAAGGTCAAACTTTGACCAATTTCGACCAATCATTGTGAAACTCTGAGGTTTTGCTCACGAACGCTCCACCTGAATGCATCGAGAAGGCGAAGCAGATCGCCCTGTGGTTTATCGGAAAGCTTTGGTTCGCCAGGTGGTTCCATTGTTGCTGCAGCGATTCGCATCGTTGTACCCGGTGGACTTCTTCTTGAACTCAGCCGGAGTGCAAAGTTCTGCAAAGTTGCGCACTTTCTGCAAATATAATATATTAATATATATATACACAGATATATGCAGTACTTGCCAGTGGGATCTTCCTCAGGTTCACACCTTGATCATCGACACTCTCCAGGACACCTGCAGATGTCACAAGTTATCACAAAGCGCCATGATGTGCCGCGGTGCGGTACTACTGAGCTGCTGGAGTGTATCTCAATGTCACAGGCGATCTTTCAGCAATGGCCAGAGTTCCTGATGTCCCTGCAGAGAGAGGCAGAAATCACACATCTCGCTATCGGCTGCACTGATGCTGATTTGCTGACGAGGGTGACGCCTTCAGGTCGTGCACGCTGTGTCAACTCACCTGGATGTTCAAGGTCGTGCACGGGTGTGCCAGTTTGTATTGCATCAGTCAGTGACAAGACCAAGGCGAAGGGTGCTGATAATATAATAAGCTTTTGTTTGGGCCTGTCGGCAAACATCAATTTGGATCAATTTGGATTTGATGAGGTGTTTTGGTTCCTCAACCAGAACCTCAACCATCCTCAACTACAAACGGTTGCGGTTGAGGTTGTTCGCACATGTTCGCACACCCATTTTACAGGGGTCTAGTTTTGCAGGTCACGTACAATCCAAATCCCACAAACTTCCAAAACGGGTTTCCACCAACTTCCACACAATCTCAACTGCAACATCTCGTGGCTGAGGATCGATAATACCCACCTGAAGAACCCTAAAGAATATTGAAGAATCCTAAAGAGACAGAATGCGATGTTGACCAATTTTTACAGCTCAGACCTCCATGAAAGCCTGTAGTTCTGATTCATGCCGAGAGCAACCGTGCATTGATTGAAGGTTTCCAGGTTGCGCAACTCCAATTCATCGCAAGCTATTCGCCAGGTCGCTTGCTGGTGCTCCATCTATGCTGGATCATTGGTGAACTACTGAGGCCACTGGCTATAAGACTGCTCTTTTATCATCTTTCATCTGGTATTAGCATGTATGTATTAGCATTGACGACTGGGCCCGAAACCTTGTAACATCATGTAACATCATGTAACAACTATCAATTTCCCTGTTGATTCCATATACTTCCTGGTAGTTGGACCACGGCTTATAGACGGCCGTGGGTTTTTGGGGGGTTTTGGGGGGGCTGATAACGTTCTTGGCTGCCCGCCTTACAAGATATTCTCTTGGACTTGCTGCTACACTATCCACTCTTCTCTTGCACCGTACCCTGGCACACGCTATCAACTTCTTCTTGTAACTTGCAAGACACTCTTGATTTTCGCATTGTTGTTTCTTGGGGGGGTTTTGGGGGGGCTGATAACGTTCTTGGCTGCCCACCTTACGAGATATTCTCTTGGACTTGCTGCTACGCTATCCACTCTTCTCTTGCACCGTACCCTGGCACACGCTATCAACTTCTTCTTGTAACTTGCAAGACACCCTTGATTTTTGCATTGTTGTTTCTTGGGGGGGGATTTTGGGGGGGCTGATAACGTTCTTGGCTGCCCGCCTTACGAGATATTCTCTTGGACTTGCTGCTACGCTATCCACTCTTCTCTTGCACCGTACCCTGGCACACGCTATCAACTTCTTCTTGTAACTTGCAAGACACTCTTGATTTTTGCATTGTTGTTTTCTTGGGGGGGGTTTTGGGGGGGGGCTGATAACGTTCTTGGCTGCCCGCCTTACAGATATTCTCTTGGACTTGCTGCTACGCTATCCACTCTTCTCTTGCACCGTACCCTGGCACACGCTATCAACTTCTTCTTGTAACTTGCAAGACACTCTTGATTTTTGCATTGTTGTTTCTTGGGGGGGGTTTGGGGGGGCTGATAACGTTCTTGGCTGCCCGCCTTACAAGATATTCTCTTGGACTTGCTGCTGCGCTATCCACTCTTCTCTTGCACCGTACCCTGGCACACGCTATCAACTTCTTCTTGTAACTTGCAAGACACTCTTGATTTTCGCATTGTTGTTTCTTGGGGGGGGTTTTGGGGGGGGGGGCTGATAACGTTCTTGGCTGCCCGCCTTACAAGTTTCAATGATCCAGCAATGGATGTGGCATCAAACAATTTTGCCGTGTTCTCCCAAAGAATTGATGTCATGCCTTGTCGATCTGCTGAAGAAATATCATGACTTTCAATGACGGCTTCATCCACTGAAACAAATAGTTTGACTGCATTGCAAAATGACTAAAAAACATATTTTTCCCCATCTAATTACGAGATGAAGCCGCTTTAACCAATGGCACGGCTGCGTGAAAGATCCAAAATGGACTGGAATGCTCTGACCACTGTAAATCAGCAGAAAAACAAATGCTCAGCATTGCTGGTGTGCTGAATTCCTCACGGCCGCCTGTGAGGCCGTGTGCCTAGTTTGATTCAGCTCCTCCTTCGCCCATATGGGTCAAACTCAAATGCGCTCAGTATCAATTCCTGTCAATTCCTCTAAACTCTTCAAGCATTCTACAAGTTTGATGGGTCCGTACGAACTTCGTGAACGATTCTGAATGCCTCTTGTAGTCTTCCAGGCCTGCTGTTTGTGAAGCCAGTGGCCGCACTGGTGTGGCTATGTTCTTTGAAGCCCTGGAGACGTTGGCGTACCAGGTACCTTGGGAGACAGTGCCAAATGTCTTGTGCAGCCGTGGCAAGTCTGGACGTGATGCGTTGGAGATCGATGGAGTTTCTTACTTGGAGGTTCGCATCTTCATTTGTCCCAAATCTTGGTCTACTTAGTCTACTTAGGCCATTTCGGTGATGGTGGCCAGCTCAGGTCACAGTGCGGATACCATAGTGATCCATAGTGATCCATAGTGATCCATAGTGGACCAGTATGACAATGGTCAGCCTTGCAATTGTTCAAGTGACATGGCCGAGGCCCAACCAGCTCATCAAGGGGCTGGTGCGGCTGAGGCTGGTAGCCTATCAAGCCTATATGAGCTCAGTGCAAGTGGCATTCATAAAATGATGAGAACTTGAACACCGCCAAAGTTTTGGCTAACGGGAGAGTTTAACTATGTAACTATGTTTAGTTTAACTCCTTTCATCGTGGTTCTGCACATGCCAAGTGTCTAGGATAAGCCACCCCTCAGCTATGTCTGATTTCCGAGGCTGATGGACCGTTGGCAATGAAATCAGCTCATGGAAAAGGCCGGGGTTTTCTTGCACATCCTTGCGCCATGCACCACATCTATCCACTGGGAGATCCCATGATCATGAAGGCTGTCAGGGTGTTCTTACGTAGAGATTGGACAGATCAATGGCAATGGATCCAACAATATCCAACTTGAAGTCGGCCAGTCGGCCCCATGAGATTCCGTAAATGACATGCCAGGCCGTGCCAGGAATTTTCGGCCAGGTACTGATGAAAACGTGCCAGGTACATGCCAGGTACTTGCCAGGTGAAGCTGAAGCAAGAAACAAAAAGGCTTTGAAAAAGATTGGAGGCCGTCAGAATCTCAGGCAACCATCCTCAGATATCAAGATGTCTCAAGAATCTATGTGAATTGCCATAATTGCCAATATGTCTTGGGAAGTCACCAGGCAGTGCAGATGCAGCCTGCCTAACTGCAGGATGGATGAATATAGTGATTATAATGACTCGTTCCTCGTCTTTTCGACCCAGCATGTTTTCTGAAGGTAGGAGGAGGGAAGAAGAGTGAAGCTGAAAAAGCCAGCCATTGCTGAGCATTTTTGCGACCGCCGGATGTATATAGTCAGTGCTACACCCGCCCAAATGTCGGGCGCAGGATCAGCAAACAAATGAAGGCTGGTAAAATGACTGCATGAACATCAAACACGTGCGAATGAAATCTCCAGCTGCAGCAGCTGCGGTTGGCAACACCGCATCACACATACTTTTTAGAAACCACTGTTTGGCTCAGGACTGCTTTTGCCGTTTTTTTTGGGGGGGTATTGGTGCACGGCAAGAAGGGGCAAAGGTGGTGCGGGAGTGGGTTCTTGCCGATCCATGGATCCAGTCGGGATCCAGTCCGGATCCAGTCCCGGGATTCAGGCGGGCAACCTCGGCACCTGCCCAGAACATGCCAAAACCCTGCAAAAATGCTGTTTTTCAGTGAATTTAGATTCTAGATGAATTTAGCTGGCTGCCGACGGGTGCCAAGGTAATTACATCCCTCCTACCTTAATGAAATTATTTCAGGGGGGGGTTACCCTCCAAAATAATTTTTTGAAAATAATTTCAAAAACCTAACATGTTGGATGTATAGATTTATAGACTCTAACCATCACCAAAATAATTTCTGGTTGGAAATTATTTTGATGGGTTACCCCCCCTCAAAATAATTTTGACGAAAACACTCTCACAGCAAAAAAATATTTCAAAATAATTTTGGTGTTTGACCTTGTTTTGATCCGATGGCATATTCCATCTTTGGATGAAGGAATGTCGTACACTCAAGTTTCTGCAGGCTGTGTTCACACAGTACTTCTTCGCAGTGATGGCAGTGTTGTAACTTTCGGAGGAAACGATGTAGAACAATGCGATATCCCATCTTGCGCAATGTTGGACTTGCAAAAGTGGCTTATTTTTTTTAAAGGTTGCTTTTTGTTTTTTTGGACTGATGCGTTGCGAATCCTACAACACAAATAAATTCAACATCATGTTTCATGTGTGCTCCCTGGTAGTCATGTCAGAATCTCCCCTCAATTTTAAGTTGCAGCAAGAACGCATCAAAACTTGCAACTCGAAACCAAACTCGTTCTTTAAGAAATTATTCAAAGGATCTTGGAGATGCCCTGTATTCCTCAAAAATCAAAGTGGGAAGCTGCCAGAACCATCCAACTCGCCCATAAACTGGAAACAAGTGAACAACCTATCAAAACCGAACGCTTCCCAAAAAAGAGTTCTTTGGAGGGAAATGAAGGGAATATGGGAGAAAGAGGGAAAAACATGAAAGGCTAGAAAAACCACTATAGCAAAGAGCTAAGTTGAATACCATTTTGTGCGATTTCCCAAGAGGAGAAATTATTCTAGGGGTATTGGAGATGCCTTGCACTTCCCAAAATTCAAATGAGCAGCTGCCAGAACCATCCAACTCGCCCATAAACTGGAAACAATTGAACAATCTATCAAAACCAAACGCTTCCCAAAAAAGAGTTCTTTGGAGGGAAATGAAGGGAATATGGGAGAAATAAGAGGAAATCACTACAGGAAAGGAATACTATTTTGTGGGATTTCCCAAGCGGAGAAATTATTTTAGGGGTATTGGAGATACCCTGCACTCCTCAAAAATCAAAGTGAGCAGCTGCCAGAACCATCCAACTCGCCCAGAAACTGGAAAAAAATGAAAAACCTATCAAAACCGAACGCTTCCCAAAAATGAGTTCTTTGGAGGGAAATGAAGGGAATATGGGAGAAATAATGGGAAATATGACAGGTTAGGAAAATCACTACAGGAAAAGGTCAGGTTGAATACCATTCCGTGGGATTTCCCAAGGGGAGAAATTATTCTAGGGGTATTGGAGATACCCTGCACTCATCAAAAATCAAAGTGAGCAGCTGCCAGCTGAAAAAAAACTATAAACACCGAATGCTTTCCCTTTCGCACTCATTCCCACCGAGTGTTCTTTGGAAGGAAATGAAGGGAATGTGAGAGAAATGTGGGGAAGTATGTAGGAAAGAGCCAGTGATGAAGATGATGGTTGAACATCATTTTGCGGGAATCCCCAAGGGGATTTTTTAAATCTTTTTTTGTTCAACCATTTAAAATTTATATGAAATTATTTCAACACATAGTTATTCTAGGGTATATTGAAGGCTTAGATTATAACTCGCATATTCCAATATGCACATCCGTAGGCCCACTGCTTAGGAAAATTATTTAACAACATGTTTTCTTTAAACATATTCCACAACCTGGTTGATATCCCCGCGTTTTTCTTGAAGGGATGGAATATCCCCGGTACACCTGCGAAGGCGATCATGTCGGGTAGGGGGGGGTCCCAAAGTATACATATGTAAAGATTGGAGTCTCCGGAGGGGGGCAAAATAATTAACTCCCCAGGGGTTGAAATAATTTTTACGAAGGTTCACCACCGTCGATGAAGGGGGGGGGGGTCTATCGTAAGAAATTATTTTACCCTAAAGAGGGTTGTTTCGTATAACAACCGAAGACACTATCAACCCCCTCAAAATAATTTTGGAAATTATTTTGAGGGCGGGGAGGGGGGGGGGTAGTTTAGGTAGGGTAGATGTAATTACCATTTTATGTCTCTCTGAATCCCTGGAATTTTTGAATCCTTTATAATTATTTGAATATTCTTAATACATCTTGCTGATTTAAAATCTTGAGCCAGTAATATATTTCAAAATAGTAAAATAATACTGTAGATAGTACATGATAATACCAGTAGTACCGCACAAGGCGGTGGCGGAAGTTTCAAAGATAGGGCACTGTAGGAGAGGTGAGTTGTTGTGATGCGTGGATGCCACAGCTGCTGGATGTAGTGTGGTGTAGTGCAGCAGTAGTTGTAGTTGTAGCGTAGTGGAGTTGTAGTTGTAGTGTGGTGTAATTAGTGTAGTGTAGTTGCAGTTGTAGTTGTGATGTGGTGTAATGAGTGTAGTGTAAGGTAATGTAGTGTAGTGTAGCGTGCTGTAGTGTTGTGTGCTGCAGTGTAGTGTAGCGTAAAGATGTGTAAAGTAGTGCCGTTGTAGATGTAACTGTAGTTGTAGTTCGTGTAGTGTAGCGTAGCGTAGTGTGATTAGTGTAGTGTAATGTATAATAGTAGTAGTAGTAGTGGTGGTGGTGGTGTTGTTGTTGCTGTTTTTGTTATATATAGTTGTAGTTATAGTTGTATAGTGTCAGTTGTGTAGTGTATTGTCGGGGGTTTAGAAGTCAAACTTCCGACAATATGGACAGATGAAAAGCAGAGATGGGAAGAGTCAGAGAAGAGAAGAGCAGAAGAAGGAAGATCAGAAAAGAGAAGAAAGAAGATCTAGGTGCGCGAAAAGGTAGGAAAATCGCGAAACACTGGGTTTTTCTAATGATTTGATATGATTTGTGGCTCCGGAGGGTCGAAAAGTAGGCTCGCTAAAGCGGCGGGTGCGGAGCCAGCTGGCCAGATGAGAGATGAAAAATTGCACGCCGTTGTGGCACGAAGCACATTTGCAAGTGAAAAGCTAAAAACACCTCACGTTCGGACCACTTTTGGGAGTTGAGATGTCGAAAAAGTGCACGGCATTGTGGCGCGAAGCACATTTCTAAGTCAAAATGTACAAAACACGCCAGGTCCGGACCATTTATGGAAGTTGCGATGTCGAAAAAAGTGCACGCCGTTGTGGTACGAAATACATTTCGAAGTCAAAATATTGAAAGCACCAACTCCGGACCACTTTTGGATACTTTTGGAAGTTGTGCTACGATGGTGTGCATTTTTTCGACATCTTACCTTTAAAAAGCGGTCCGAAACTGAGGTGTTTTGTATATTTTGACTTCGAAATGTATTTTGCGACACAATAACATGCAATTTTTAATGTTATTTGACGAGATGACTGGGCACGCGCCCCTTTAATAATCCTACTTTTGGACGACAAATTATTGGAAAAAAATACAATATTTCGCGATTTTTCGATTTTTTTGTATACTTTGATTTTCTTTCTTTGATTTTTCGTTTTCTTTTCCTTTTTCTGATTCTTCCTATCTCTTTTATTCCATATAACAACATTATTGGAAATTTAATTTTTAAAATTTAATATTTTTTATTTAATAAATAAAACCATATATTATATATATTAAATATATAGCGGGTGCCAGAATTATAGAACGGAGCTAGGAGTACAAAAGTACGATAAAATATCGTACCTTTGTACTCCTCCGGGTTCCGATTCCGCGCGGACTCGGGAAATTTAATTATAAAATGGGGATTCGGTTTATAATTAAATTTTCCCATTTTATAATTAAATTTTCCTATTTTGAAATGAAAATAAAATGATAATAAAATGAGGATTTGATAAGATAACGAAGATAAAATGAGGATAATATGAAGATAATGGGCAATATGGGAAAAAGGGGGAAAATAAGATTATAGAATAACAACGCTCCGATAAAAATTATAGAATGACGAAAAAAAATTAGGAATAAATTTAGATATGTTTTTTTTTTTTCCCGAGGAAAATAGAATTATAAAATAACAAAATACGGTAAATAATCGTATTTTCGTATTCCTTAACTTCCGTTTTATAATTTTATTTTTATTTGTTTCTCCGTTTTTTCCTATATTTATTAGGTGATTTTTTTGGATTTTATGGTAATTTTATGGGATTTTACGATGATTTTCTTAGATTTTATGGTGATTTTTATTTTTTTTTAATTTTTATATGTTTTTTTCTTTTTTTTTTGTTTTCGATTTTTTTATTATTATTTATTTTATTTTTATTTTTTTTTTTTTTTTTTTTCATTTTTTTTTTGTTTTTTTTGTTTTTTTTTTTTTATTAATTTTTTTTTTTTTTTTTTTATTTTAGGATTTCTGGGACCCCGGAAGAGGTTTTATAATTCTATAATTGATTTTTCCGTTTTATAATTAATTTTTCGTCGAACGGAAAAATTAATTATAGAACGGGGCCCGGGGAAAATTAATTATA
>CAMXCT020001789.1:74028-131838 GCA_947184155.2 Cladocopium goreaui
AAAAGAAAAATTACTTTACTTCGTTTGATCCTTACCATGATATTTATCGATTTGTTACTGGCAAATTTTCTATTATTCTATCTGACATATCTTATGACATTCGATCTGACATTTTATCTGGCATATCTTCTGGCATTCTACCTGGCATATGTTCTGACATATCTATTGATATATTTTCTGATATCCTATCTGGCATTCTATCTGGTAAATCTTCTGGCATTCTATCTGGAAAACATTCTTGTAGTTTATTTGGTATACCTTCTGGCATTCTATTTGGCATACCTTCTGGCATTCTATCTGGTATATTTTCTGGCATATGTTCTGGCATATCGTCCGGCATTTTATCTGGTAAATTTTCTGGCATTCTATTTGGTAAACATTCTTGCACTTTATTTGGCATATTTTCTGGCATTCTATCTGATATTTTATTTGGCATACCTTCTGGCATTCTATCTGGCATATCTTCTGGCATATCTTCTGGCCCCGAGAGCACGAGTTACAGACACGGGGAAAGGTTTGGGGTCGTGGTTGAGGTCCGGCAGGGAACACTGGGCGGGGATGGTCGTGATTGAGGTCCGGCAGGGAACCCTGGGCGTGGATGGTCCTGGTTGAGGTCCGGCAGGGCACCCTGGCGTGGATGGTCGTGGTTGAGGTCCGGCAGGGAACACTGAGCATGGATGGTCGTGGTTGAGGTCCGACAGAGAACACTGTGGATCGCGGGTCGCAGTTGGACGAGGAGGACGAGGAGGACGACGAGGAGGACGACGAGGAGGAGGACGACGAGGAGGAGGAGGAGAGGAGGAGGAGATGAGGAGGAGGAGGAGGAGAGGAGGAGCAGGCAACTGACATAAAATCTAACAACCCTCACCTGGCAGGTGGGGAAAAACCAAGTCTTGAAGCGCAATTCCCCAAGTTGTTTCTGATCCAGGTGCCTCATGGGTGGACGCAAATTCTGGCCATAGCCAGTCACGGGCTCACCTTCCATGCGTTTTTGGTCAAGTCTATCATGGAAACAACCACACGTCACCTGAAGCGGATCCAGTGGGAAAATGTGAAATACATGTATCATACGCGCCCTGCATCCAACCACAAGCAAGAAAACTGACACTTTGAGGATTCAGCCCTTTAGAGCCGAGCCGCTTGTCACCAAACAACAAATACATATGCAATAATATCCAGTACAACTTGCCTGGTACGCCAGCCGGTCTTTCCCTCGGGCTGGACACCTGCAAATTTTGCCAATCTAACTCTCTTTTGAATCCAAGACTGGGAACCTGGACAAAACTTTCAACCTGGCCCAGTTTCCCGCACAAATGAAAGATACTTCATTCGCAAATATACAAAAATGGTCTACCTGAGGGACAATGCTTCAGACCCCAAAGCCACTGCAGCGCGCCTGATCTCCCAAACGCCGGAGTCGCGACCTGGGGCCACCAATGTTCAGCCGTTAGTCACAGGTCCAATTTGAGGGTTGAGGATCGCACATCAAGGTTTGGTACCATTCATCCTGCGCCAAATGGGTTTAAGAGCTGTTCCAATCTTTGCAGGTCCATTGTTCATTCATGATACCAGTGTCGTGCTGCCTACGTATTCCTATAGTACGTGCTGCATCACAGCATCTTATTCTTCTAAACTACCATGCCGACAATGCGGGGTGACCAAAACTCCCACTTGGAGTTCCATGTCTCACACTTTTAGGGGGCACCTGTGAAGACAGTCCTGCACTGGTGCTCTTTCGTTCCGACTGCTCGTTGCACCCTGATAGCAAACGCAAAAGCGTAAGGAACTGGTCTTGGAACGGCGGATGGTTCACCCTGACTTGTTCTGAACAAATCCAAACTTTCCCAAATGGGAATTATATTAAAAAGTTTCTGATGACGCCTTGCCTACATACTTCACCAATCAAATTAAATCACTGTCAAATTACAGCAAGGTAACTCTATCACGTTGATGCTGGACCCATTCAGCCAGAGATAAACTAGGTACCGCCGCCCGTAGCGGTAGCGAACTCGGTTCTTTTTACCTTTCTCTTTCGCAGGTGCAACATCTCACACGCAAAGTTCTTTCAGAACCTTGGGCACCAGTTGCCACAAGAAATGGCGATGATTGTATCGCCATTGCCATTGGTAGACATAGTTCCATATCTCAGCATTCAAAAGTTTGTTCTTTGCATTCTTTGTGTGGGCACTTTTTAGGGTGAACTCTTTAGAGTAATCCCAACATTTGTCCAACTATGTACAATCATGTAAAGAAGGCATGTGGAGCGTAGCATGAAAGATGTTAGCGGCATGTACAATCATGTCAAGAAGACATGCGGAGCCTAGCATGAAAGATGTTAACACCCCCCGCCCGAAGGTATGTGTGATGACGTCAAGAAGACGTGTGGAGCGTAGCATCGAACATGTGAGCAAGTGCACAAAGACGTTAACATCCCCCCACCCGAAGATATGTGTCGCACGTCAAGAAGACGTGTGGAGCATAGCATCAAACATGTGAGCAAGTGCACAAAGACGTCAACATCCCCCCCCACCCGAAGGTATGTGTGGCATGTGTGATCATGCAAAGAAGCCATGTTTGGATGCAGATGAAGGTAATGAACATATTTAAAAAAAAAAAACACCGAGTTCGCTACGGGCGGCGGTAGAATAAACTATAATCCAACTCTGTGCAATTGAAATATCTGAATCACATTAAATGCTTGCATGCATGTTTACATATGTTTACCGTTGTCAGGTAACCCATGTTTACAGTAAAGGCCGTAAACATCTGGAGTGGCTCCATTTCAATCCCAGCTCTGCCTCCCTGGAACGCCATCTTGGTGCATCCAGTGGCACAGCCCGAGGGCTCGGCTCCCAGCGTGCTGAGGGCGGATTGCTGGGAACGCTTGGAATCACTGGCTGCGGCAGCATCAATGGCGGGGTCGGGTTTTTGGGATGCGGAGGTGATGCTGGTGGCACAACCTGTGGCACAACTTGTTGCAATGGTGTTACTGATGGAAGCGTTGGTGGAACGTGTGGAACTGCTTCTTGTCCAAAGGACACATTTGGCGGTGTGGGTGGTGTGATGGGAGATTGGATGATGGGTGGTGCAAGGGGTACAGCAGGTACCACAGCTGGCTGGGTGGCCTGCATGGACATGGAGAGTGAAGTGGGTGGCTGCGCTGGCTGCGCTGGCTGCACTGGCTGTGGTTGTGCTGGTGGCTGTGCTGCCGGCAATGGCAATCCCAGGCCAATTTCCGCAGCTCCACAGGCTCCAGAAAGGTTGAAGCCTGCGCTTGGTACGTAGGCTGCGCAGGCTGCGGGCTCACGAGCAGGGAAATTCTGTGTCTCCCGCATTGCGTCCCACCTGAGCTCCAAGTGTTCCATGCGGGAAAAGGCCCAGAAAGTCTGACAACCATAATATCAATCATATCACATGAATTCATTGCTATGAAAAGAACACCTGGCACTGTGCAATTCAGGTGCGAACGGAGGCGCGATCGGTGATGCTGCTGCCGGAATTTGTGCCTTGCTGAAATCTTCCAATCTCAATATCAATATCAATATCAATATATATATATATGATAGAAATTATACATATGTATATATATATTATATATATATATATATTAAAATAAACATATAACTAATATATACTAATATTAATATAACATATATTTGAATTCGACCATGGATGCAAAAGGATGCAAAAGGCATGAGACATGCAAAACACTGACAACGTTGAGGATATTTGTGGTCGGTGAGGTCAGAACGTCTCTATGATGACCACAAATACGGCAGAACTGCGAGTCCGGCAAATGCGCCTCGACAGGGACTTGTCACTGCATGAGACTTTTGTACTCTTTCAGACTCTTCCACTCTTCCAGCTTCTCCGAAGTCTTCACCATGTCACGTTTGAATATCTTTGAATAGCATTTTTGCCCCTCGGCATGGCGGCGCACAGAAAAACTCTCCTACTATTTTTAGATAATTTTTAGCACCCCCCGCTTTGCATGAAGCACCAAATATGCAGTGTCTGAAAGCGTTCGTGCTTCCAAATGAGACAGTGGAACGCTTCTGAGCTCACTACCGTTTCACAGTGAAAGCAGTGGGCATTTTGACCACCTGCCTAGTCAATCCATGTCAAGCCCAAGGTGAAAAAACCGCTTGGCAGTCGCAAGACTTTGCGCATTTATTCCCTGTGGATCAACTCTCCCGTCGTTTTGTAAGGTTGCTGAGGAGATCTGAATGTTTTCAACCAGTCAAACTTACCTATCTTACCTTTCCCTTCAGAATTCTTCAGGATTGCGACAAGAATGTCAACGTTGCAGGAATTGTCACCTCATCCCGTCTCGATGGCCAGGGCAGCGTTGCACCCGCCTTCAGCACTGAGCAATGACAAACGGGCGTTGTGCAGCAGGAACGCTCGATTGTTTGCAGCAAACATGTACAATAATGTAAACATATGTAAACATATGTAAACTATTCTGCCATAGAAATTGCAATGCAATCCCTTGCCCACATCAAAGCACAGCTTCTGCATCCGCCAAGAACGGTGCCCATTCGATATTCTATGACTCTATGATATTCTGATCTTATCAGCTTTCTAGCCATGAAAATCGCGGTACAGTTGGGTTCTCAGCACGCAGCCGGAGATGCTCTGGGCGAGCTCCTTCACAGAGCAATCAATCACAGCCACAACGGCTGGAAGAGGAACATTCGGAATGTTGTGTGCATTATGATTCATGATTCACGATATTGATATTTTTTTCTGCTCTCCTGTTTGTCAAACTCATGATGCAACACTTGACACCAACTCGTGAGAGCTGCGACAACGTGCCGCAAGTGGGCCTAAATGAGATGATTTGTGAATGAGAAGCCAACGCAGCAAAGACCCTCCTGGGTGACCATTGCGCACTCTGCGGAGGAGGACTGCGTCCGCGTATCTGAGCCCTTCCAGAACGCATCGCGATTCTCATGACTTTCATTGATTTTCCATGAGCCGCATCCAACATCATTCCATCATGGCAGAAGTCGCTCCAGGCGACACCAAATACAAAAAGAAGAGTATAGAAGTTCTATGTCCGGCATTTGGGCCTTGCTCTGATACCAGCCAATGCCTCAGACGCAGAAAAATCGTCTCACTCACTCTCTCTCCCTCTCTCTCTCTCTCTCTAAACCATGAAACACCTAGGCTGAAACACCTAGGCTCCCGAACGGGCTTTAGCATGGCGCAGCTTGACGGTGGAGTTCCAGGCACCTTTCCGCTTTGATGTCCCACCCACTGCATGGCAATAAATCAGAGACGAAAGGCCGAGACTATTGACGCCTGCTGATCTATTCAATCTATGCATTCTATGTTAGGTAAACCCAAAGGGCTTCGTCTATAGGAACAAGATCTGAGGCTAAGAGCCTTACATAAACCAAAGACGTAAAGAACCAACATAAAACAACGTAAACGCAACATAAAAGCAAACACAAGTGAATCATAAACACATCGGAAACTCATCATAAACAGAACGCAAGTGAATCCACAATAAAACATAAAACGACTCATCAACAAAACACAAATGAATCCACAAACCATTCTGGCAGTCATGTGTCCCAACTGTCGCGCACGTGTTTCCATCTTCTCTGGAGGTGAGCGGAATTATGTGACACAATGTTTGCTCTGTGTTTCACTTGTGTTATGACATACGCTTTGTTTGCGCAGCACTTGCGTCAGGCAAAAGTCTAAGATCTTATTCTGGGAAAATAAGATCTTAGGATTTTGACATTAAAAAAATACAAGCGAAACACAAACAAAACATAAACAAAACACAAATGTAGCTTAAACTTGTTTATGTTTTTTGTGTTCTGTTTATGTTTTGGTTTATGTTTTGTTTGTGTTTTTTGTGTCAATTATTTGCGTAAGGCCTTATTTTTATGTTTTTTTGTGCTTTTTTGTGGAAACAAGCATAAAAAAGCACAAAAAAACATAAAAATAAGGCCATACGCAAATCATCCACAAAAAACAAATCAAACATAAACAAAAAATAAACCAAAACATAAACTGAACACAAAAAAACATAAACAAGTTTATGCTACATTTGTGTTTTGTTTATGTTTTGTTTGTGTTTCGCTTGTTTTTTTTTATGTGTCAAAATCCTAAGATCTTATTTTCCCAGAATAAGATCTTAGACTTTTGCCTGACGCAAGTGCTGCGCAAACAAAACGTATGTCAGACATATGTGAAACATGTGGGAGACATCAGTTTCACATTGGCTGCAGGTTTGTACCAGGTTTGGATTTCAAATTGGCAACTGCTTGACACAGGGGGGACGGCCAACTCATGTTTCACATATGTTGCAAATTTCACACACATGTTTTGCTTTATGTGTCACTTATGTTTCAATTATATTCCATTTATGTTTCGTTTGCGTTCCACATATGTTTTGTCTTATGTTTGACATATGTTTCATATACGTTTCACATATGTTTCGTTTATGTTTCACATATGTTTTTACTTACGCCTAGACATAGTTTATGTTTACGTCATGCCCCGTCCACCCTCTATAGAAACCATCCCTGGAGCCCCTTTGGATCAACCTAAATTCTATGTCTACTTTTTCATTCTTGCATTCTCTTGCCAGCTTTTTCTGACTTTTGCTGCCAATCCAAGATTATCCAAGTACCTTTTCTGCACAGTCTGCCGGGGAGTTCTGAGTCGGCATGGCATGGCCCTGCACAAAAGCACCTCACGAGGCACTTCCCGAGGCACTTCCCTGACTGGTGCAGCTTCAAATGCATCGAAACCTCCAAGGCTCAGTGACAAGGCAAGGGGGATGTTGGAAGAGTTGATTGCCGGATATTGCGGGTCTGAACGCGATGCCAAACTTGAAACAGCCACAAAACATCACAAAACAAGTCATGAAAAGGAAGATCAAGAAACGGAATGAGATAAGAGAGGCGTCTCTTAGTCTCTATATAATGCGAATTTTGAGGAGTTTGGACGATCTCACCAGGATGACTGACAGTATCACCAACAAAAAAGTCCTTGCATGTACAACGAAGCTGGTACAAACTACTTCTATCATCTTCTATCAATAGTTTGCTGGTCGCTTACAACGAAGCTCGCCTTCAGGCAGCGCTGGTGCCTTGAAAATGTGGAACAAAATACACATCATTATACATCTAGGGATGTTATGATGTTATGTAATTTCAGAAGAAAGCAGCATCTTTGATACCAATGTTTGATGCACAAACCGGCTGTGTTCCAAAGAAGAAAGTCAACAATATAAACATGCCCTCAAAGTCGTTTTCTCCACTTTCAACACAGGTTCAAGTCAGCTTTGAGCCCAGAACTCGGCCAGTAGACTGAGATCTGGGTCTCCTGCAGAACTGTTTAAAGTGGACCAGCATATGTAATATGAGTGGAGAAGCATCCCGTTCCAAGACTAGGCCAGAAAGCGATAGGATCATACCAGTAAGGTTCTAGTGCAGCTATAATCATTACAACTAAGGGAAGGTTTGGCATCACGATATACGATTTGGTGATTTGCGAGTTTGGACAGCTTTTGGGTGGGTCACAACATGTGTCAATTTGATTTGATTCAATTTGCATGAAAGAAACAGGTCCTCCGCGCACTCGCAGGCCTAATAGGGGAGAAGTGAGAGCTACTTTTCGCCGACTTGTATGCCACCATTCTCAAACTTCCATGTGACATGTGCACTTTTGACTCGCATGCTACAGGTCTTGTGAGTTGTAACGTCTCTTTTTCTCTCTGCATTTACACATCTCGACACCGCTGCGAGCGCGCTGCTCTCGCACAAACATTTATTTTGCAAGGTGCGCTGCAACAGCCGCTTGGCAGTCAAGCGGACGGCTATCGAACATCACAGCCTTTTGAAATGCCCTGGGATTGGACGCACGTCCCTGTTTCTGATCAATCTCTCTATTTATATATATATAATCAGAATTAATCAGAATCTATCCCAAACTGCCCCGTGGACTGGCGGGTGCAATGAACACCAATGATCTATTAAAAAGATGAGCCAGGCAAATCCAGGCAATCACCCGGCCTCAAAACAAACATTGTCAAGTACCAAGGGCATCTGCCAAGTTTTCCCTGCAGTCTTCTGTGTCAAAGGCTTCTTTGAATGGCTGCTCATCCCATGAAGAGTGCCTGAGTCGCGCCTGTCAAACTCTTGCGGCACATGGGGCACTGACAAAGCCCAGGATGGCACTGCTTGCACACCGTATGGCCACAAGGCATGAGAGCCACCACATACCCATTTTCATGGCACACGGGGCAGTTGGCTTTGATACCCTGAGGGCCATCATCTGCCTTCTGGATTGTCTCCGTTCCCAGCATCCATGCTGCACTAATGACAACATTGCCAGCTTTGGAATGCCTTGTAGCATAACTGGAGAAGCCAAACTCACCAAGCCGCTTCTCTAACTGCTCCACCGCCTCATCGTCCATGTAAACTGAAGGTTGCACAGTCATCTCCACACAACACTTGCCCCACTCTGCAGCTTTCTCACATTGCATCTCGAAGGCTTCCAGGGTGTTTTTCACCCACTCATCACGGCAGGTGAGATGAGCAAAGAGAGCTTTCTGGCCTAGGTGCTGTGCAAAGGACATTGCACCAAAAAAACGGTCCGCGATGCTTGGAACCGGTGGTTTTGGTTCCCTTCAGATCCTTAAGCCACACATTGCTAAACATAAGAATATAGAATAAAAATAACATGAAATAACATCATATTTAACGCAAACATGCACTGTGCAGTAGAGTAAGCCGATATAAACTGCAGGAAACACTGAAGGGATCGAAGCTAAGAGCCCTGCGAACCAGTTCCTTACTACGGTTTTCCGAGCTGCATTGGTTGGCATTTCTTTTTGCCAGGGTGGCTGCTGGAATTAACACGTCGTGCTGAATCGTGCTGACGATGCGGTGTCTGACTTGAGGAGGGTCAAAGCAAACAGTTCTCCACTATCCAAGTTGTCAAATGAAAGTCGGATCATGATGATTGCAAAGACCAGACGGATTCAATAGCGGCACATGCTCAAAAGCACGCCTGTTCCGGATACCTGTGAACGAATGCTTTCGGTAAGACTAATTAGAGAAGTTCTGGCTAAGGATTTCAATGATCTAAAATGACATGCAGTAAATACATATTATATATTATAATTATCATATTTATCATTAAATACCAACCTCCATATGCATCCATCACCATCTATCTACCCGTAAGAAGTAACAAGTAGTACTGCACCATACTGGACCACTCATGGCAAAAAAATCAACCGCTCTCAGCCAAGACTCTCGAGATCACCTCCAAACTACTGGGCCAAACCCTGCGTCAGGACTTGAAGGATTTTGAAGGTGGGGGGATGGGGGTCATTGGGATCAACATGTGATCCACATGTCATCCACATGTGATCAATCTGAATCTTGATATATCTTGATCAACTTGTTTAGCCATGTTTAGCCTGTCTGGCACATTTCTGGCACGACATCCACTAGCCATGTCTTCGGTGTATGCCTCACCCTTTCAAACAAATGCAAATGATGCAGGGAACACTCAACGGGGACGAACGAGGCACCTGTAACGCTCGATCCACTTTGCCTCAATTCCGCATATCGCCAGACTATGATGTATGCGAATGTATTGTCTAAACCTATCCCCAATGCTCTGCATCAAAAACGCTTTTGCATTTGCGATGGCGCTCCATCGAACAGCTCTTGGAATCAAACGAGCGTACGAAGAGACCCGAGGTTCAATTGCGCTGCGCGACCATAGTGCATTGTTAATGCCTGAGCGAGAGAAGAGCTCGGAACAACCGAACTGATAATTCGTGAACTATTTGCAGGAAATACAAGTAGTTTTTCGTTCTTTCCGTAGTTGGGGGATCTTGCTACACTATTACAATTTGTTGCAACATGCTGCAACGCTACAGCATGACCTACCACCCAAACCTGTCATCACTCAACCAACGCCAAAATCAGGCCTGAATCCCTATGGACGCGATGCAAGGCAGAAGATCCGGCCAGTCCTGTCAACAAATTGAGAACATCGTAGGGTTGAGCCTATGCAAATTGTGACCAGCACCATTCCAAAACAATTCAAAAGCCAACACGGAACCACGCAAAACCAAATGCGTTCTCCATTAGAAGGGTGCGACATGGTGTAATGGTGGGAGAATGTGGGAGATATGTGTAATTAAGGTATTATGCTGCTCACGTACTATGAACAGCAGTCCTGCTCCTCAAAGGTTAGGAGAAAGTGCCGAACTGCTGCGTTTTCCAAAAGGCGTTCTGATATGTGCGCCTCAGTTTGAAACGAACCCCAAAAGTCAAGCAGTCTACATCTTCATCTTGAGTGCAAGAGACAGACAGACAAGCGATCTACGGCTTGAGTATGGTATAGTTTACTTAACTTCGAACGATGGCTCTGATGCTCTGACATCTATCTGACACCCCTCTGACTGTATCTATCTTCAATGGAGACCTGCATCAAATTCGACCGAACTCCAAAAAGTATCAAAAAGTGGCGACTCAGGACAATGACAAAGTGCATAAAGTGTGCTCAACCAATGCTGGTTCCCATCACAGGTCGTTGATCAGCTGAATCTTCCCTGAGGGTCACTGAGGTGCATGGCCAACTCATTTCTCTCAGCTTTGTCTGCAAGTCTTTCGGCCTGTGCAGCAACATCCTTGAGGACCATGGCAGCCATGGCATGGGAAAGCTTTGGAGGATGAAAAATATGAAAACGCAAAGCGCAGCCATGAAGAGCTAAACTCCAAAGATCTCCCGAGCACCTCCCGCATAGCTGCTTTGACCTAAGACTTCAAGGACTGGGAACTGGGAACTGCTGCGAGTCTTGCAAGTTTGGAGATTGAAATGATTTAAAGATATTTAAAGGGTATTGCCTCTTCTACTGCCATGCTGCTTGGGTTGTGACGGCACGGCTGCAAACAACGCCACCTGGGAACACCAAACGGCTCCCAATACACTCGTGGGCTAATGCAAGGCAGTCAATGCTCTCCGAGCATCAAGTCTTCTGTATGTGTTGTTTAACAGGCCCCATTGTTATCTTAAAGCATAATCATGAGTTGCATATAGGAAAAATAATGAAAAATAAATGGGTAGTGAATAGGCATCAGCTTGATAGCTTCCACCCGATCGATAGCTGGATGTGTTTCTGTCAGGGCTATCCAACCACAAGAATATTTGCCAGACATCAACTCAATCACAATATCACTCATCACTGATCCACAATCTTTCAAACACGGAAGCGAGATGACGGCATTTTGAGGAACTTGCAGCGGCAGGTTAGCTCTCCCAAGCCAGGAGGCCCATCATTCTCGTCCTTCTCAGGTCAAGGTAAGACTCAACATGTCT
This sequence comes from Cladocopium goreaui, assembly GCA_947184155.2. NCBI lineage: Eukaryota > Dinophyceae > Suessiales > Symbiodiniaceae > Cladocopium > Cladocopium goreaui. The sequence goes on from CAMXCT020001789.1 coordinate 85,396, forward strand.
CAATGTTGGGACATCGTTGACCAAAGCGATCAATCTCTAGAGACTCTAGACCCAAACTGCCGAAACCTAAATCATCCAAAATACAAAACTCAGCACATCTCAGCACTAGCGCCTCATCCCATGCCCTCATTGGTCTACACATATCGGGGAGCCAAACGCAGAATTTCCACCATGGATCTCTGAGTTTATTGGACCACAGGCGAAACAAACAATTTCTGAGTATGTCTGACAAAGAGAGTCGGTCAAGCAAACACACAAGCCGCAACAACGCCTCTCAGCAATCTCGATTCAACCCAAACACAGAAATCTTGATAGGTGGCCAATGGTTGCTTGTTGCTTGTCATGAACACGGCGTACTTGTACCATGCTCCTGTTACGTCAACACCTTTAAGATCTTTGAACACTGGTCGGACCACCAGCTTCGCAAAGAAACATCAACTTGGAACAAGCTTGAATGATCTTAAATGACTCTGAGATGTTTTCTATTCTATTCCTGTTTCCTTTGCATTCCTCTGCCATGATTTTCAACAAGTTATTTTTTGTTTTTTTCGGACTGTGAGCGGCTCGGATGGCTCGGACACGAGCGCTGAAGCGCTGAACGTTTACTTTGAAGGCTGGTGCCTCCGTGAGAGTGAAACAGCGACGAATATGACGAATGTCAAGAGACTCCTCCTACAAGGTCCTACATTGGAATCATTGCCTATTCATTGCCTTGTGCATCTCTCTTGGCAAACTTTGGAAAGCTTTCGCCCTCTTCCTACAGCTTCAGAACCTCTGAAGATGTGGCCTCACACTCTCAAACGAACTCCACAAACCCTGCACTGTGCACAAAATCACAAATCCCAGCTGTCCCAGCTTCAAAAAATCGCAAAACAACGAACCATGAAAGAATGACCAGGATGTTGCCTGGATGCCCAGGTGAATGCAGCACATTGAAACATACCACAAAATCCACAAACACACACAATGACTATAGTGACTAATGCGACTATATATGTGATTTAGTGATTTAATATGATTTAATGTTGATTTCCTGTAAGGATAAGGCATCCATGCTCAAAAGAGAGGCCGAAACCAGTTCGCCGGATTCCTGAGGAGACTTCAACCATACCCAAGTGTCCAAAGTGTCCAAAGTGTCCAAAGTGTCCAAAGTGTCCAAAGTGTCCAAAGTGTCCAAAGTGTCCAAAGTGTCCAAAGTTAAACCTAAAGTGCATTTGAAATTTGCTTTACCCAACATCTTGTGTGCTTGCAACGTGACGCGATGTGACGCGTGTCTTTCTTTGCCACAGAACTGAGTCCAACACCCCGGTCGAGCTTGAATATCCTTTGGCATTGGTTGGTAGGGATAGCCCCGGTCACAAACGTTATAACCGTGAAAAAGTGCTGCAAAAAGAGCGTACAAAATTGTCACAAACACGAAGTCCTCTCAAAAAGCCAAAGGTTTGTTTTTGCGAATTCTACCTGACTCGAGGGGCACCAATACAATCTGGATCGCTCAATCGGGTTTCAGTCTCATCAAATCATGCTTCATGGCAGAGATGCTGAACAATTGGCCATGAACAAGCTGTCCTTGGAGTCTCATGCGCAAGTCCAAGGGTCAAAAAATCATTAAACATCGTACCACGGGGAAGTGTTGGATAGTAATCATGCAGTATCGGTCAAAAGTCTAGCCTGGGTCTGGTCTTAACCTTGATGGCTTTCACTTGAGTGCGGCTTTCTTGTTGGTTATCGTCATCGTTGTCTGACCTGGCTTCTTTGCGTTGTCTCATTCTCAAATTCTCAAATCAGTCTGGAATTGACATGAAATACATAGCGGAAGTATACAAAATTAAATTAGCAGTGAAAAGTAACAAACATGATGGGAAAGCTTTGCCAACTCTCCTTCTGCAGCGCCTTGCTGGGCAAAGCTTTTCACCTGCCAGCACGAAGACTCCCCCCTAGCCTGACTTCCGCAAAGTCCAAGCAGGAGCTCAACTCAGCTCAACTCAACTCAACTCAACAAACACATACAAACACACACACACACACAAACACACACACACACAAACACATACAAACACTACAATACAGTACAGGACGACATGGCGACTTTTTCTTTTGCGCCTTTAGCGCTAAATGCTACAAGGCCCGCGAAGGGAGCTACTGACTGTACAGTATGTACAGGAGACCAAAGCATCTCCCAGCTACTGGTGCGGCTCTTCCATCCTCGTAACGTTTGAACCTCAGGTTAATTCAGGTTAGGCCCTAATGGGTTAGGCAACAGAATTGTACTGAATTATGTATTATGTGACTATGTGTTATATATATAATTTATAGTATAATAACTTTAAATGCATATTCCCACACAAATTGCTAATAATTCATCACACTGTAACCTAATTGTCCTGAGTGCATTCCAACATATTGAAACACACTGTGCTGATGCACTCTCCACACTTGAAGTTGGGCCCCTTGTAAACAATCATCTGTTGCGAGATGCGACGCCTACAAAGGATTCTACATGTTCGAGTATTGAGACATGGTGACGCTTGAGACATGGTGCCCGTGGCCATAGCAATGCCAAAGCCAAACAAATGGCTGCAACAGCCAAGAGCGCACAAGCATAGGCAGTCACGTTGGCACCCACTCCAGCCATTGACACCGGACCTTCGAGGTTTGTGCACTGCATCGAGAATTTTGCAAGGGACAAAACTGCCCTCATAGATGAACGAGGAGCAGGATCCAATTTTTCATTCGGTTTTGTTTGAAGCATTTCGAAATCTTCTCACGGGGTCAGAGGGTCAATGGGGGGCACATGCTTCGAGGGACCACAAAAGTGTCAATCCACTTCTAGCCGAGGCACGGAATGCTGTTCCCGCTTTGCCAACCTCTGCAAAAGCCAAAGGCGTAGAGGCAGTCGCCTGCTGTCTCCCAAACTTGTCACCGTAAGCGCAACTGCTGAATGATACTGAATAGTCGAAGAGATCAGACGCGATAAGACATATGATGAGACTTGACTTGATGAGACTTGATGAGGCGTCTGTGAAAGGAAGACATGTGCAAAGATCCCCTTGTCCCCTTTCGGTAGAAACCAACAGCTCAAAAATCTACAGCGGGCACAAATCCAACAGCTCAACAGGTTGGCGTGTGCTGCACCTGTGTAGCTTTCAAGCGACCGGTGTGAGCCTCAGATTTCACAACTTGTGTTGCAAGCTCTGCTTGTTTTTCGTTGGCTCAAGACTCATCAGCTGTGATAGCCAAGCTGCAGCTCTTCTTGCCAACTCACCTCGTTCTTCCACGAACTTACGAAAGCTGTCTGCTGCTGGAGAGGGCAAAGCACGAAAAAACTGCAGCCACCTTAGTGAAGATAGTGAAGTGCTTGAAATTGCTGCTTGAACCCAATGCTGTGCAGCTCCAAACTGTCAAGAATGTGGACACTAAATCGCACTGAGCGAAGCAAGCGGTAATGCGAAATGCCTGGCAAAACTACTGAAAATCAAAACCCCAGGCCTTCCTCCGCGGAAGTAGCACCACCTAGGGCAAACGTGCTTCATTTGGGTATTGCATTGGCAAAGACTGCAAGTCATACAATCCCTTTGATAGACTTTGCTGACTCATGGGGTGGCGCTGCATGGCTTCAGGCCTGTTCCTATGGAATCTCACCTGATGCATCCTTCGGTGGAGCAATCCACCCAAAGCCAACTAATTCCAACTACTGTCCCTTTTTCATCCTTTTTCATTTTATAATATTTTATACTTTATAGTCACACATTATTGGCAACTGTGGTCCCAGTAAAGCTTGCCATCAAGACGCCGGAGAAAGTGTTGGACCAATTCCATCTCCAGGACCAGTCCCAAGAATGCGACGGGAAGCCCAAGACAAAACGCGACGACCAAGACAGTCATAAACGCCAGCACAATCTGCACTCGCTGGGGCAGGAAGAAAATCTCGTCAATTGCCTTGGGCTTCGATGACATCACCATGCATCCCCTCATCCAAATATGGATCCAAATGCACAGTAAATCACAAGTGAGTTGGCACGATCCCAGATTTGGTTTGTAGCAGTTTAGCATAGTTTAGCATTCCACATGCTATGTCAATGTCTGCCAACATATGCAAACATATCTCATTTGCCTCAGACTTAAGGCTGCAAGTTCCATGCTGAAAGTGAAAACTGGAAATCGGCTGGGGCATGCTGGGGCAATGGAAGGTTCCATAAGGTTCCAAGTCGTCCCAAATTTCGGCATCCGAGGAACACTCTTCCAGCCTGGCTGGCCTGGATCCTCAGCTGTGGTCATGTAGCATGGTGAAGCAACAAAAAACAGCAAGGCCGAAAACGGCTGTTTGTTTTGCAATGCTTTGCATGTGGTATACAGGAAAATACAGGAAACAGCCTTGCAACATCTTGCAACTATTCTCACTGCAAGCTGATGCAAACTGGCATCTTTTTGAGGAGACACGTTGGCAACTTCAAAACCAATATCCTCCACATCTGACCTGAGCGGCTGATGGCAGCCGCTGGATGCTGCTGAAGCTTGATGCTGCTTGACTTGGCACATCGTGACGAAGCGTGACGTACTGTGACGTACCGTGACGTATCTTGACGTCCTGAGATCATGGCCATAATTTGAAAACCTTTGAGATGCAAGCCGACTGGGCTTTGTGCACGTAAGATTGCACTTCTCCATCTGCTTCTTCTAAGACATCAGGCAAAGTCTCGGCAGGGTGCCTGGAGGCAAACAAGGCAAAGCACAGTGCATGGTCACTGGACATGGGAACCAAGTTGAAGGAAAATGTGCAGCATTGTGCAGCCACGCCTCGCAGCAAGTATCCAAGGTAAAATGAGACAACCACACAGGAAAAAACCCAGCAAAAGCCACCGCTTTCTCCGGGCTGGGCGGGGATACAGAAACCGTGTGCTTTCAAATGTGCACCCAAGATCTCGCAATTCCGGCTGCAACACATGCAGCAATCGCTGTCCTGGGCCACCAAGACACACAAGGGTGTAGAATTTAGATGAATTTAAAGATGTTTAGAGCCTATCTCGTTTACATGGAATGAGTCAGGACTATCCTCGAAGTACGTTCCTTTTTCCACACAAACACGTACTATAGAATACCTTTTGTGTGCTGTTGTATGCTGCTGTCATGTCTTAAATTTCACCGGATTTCCACAGATTTCACAGCTCTAAATCTTGACCATGCTTCGAGTTCCTCGCTCCACAGCTGTGAGGAACCGGTTGAGACGTTCAAGCCTTCTTTCCCGCGATGCCTTTTCAAACTGCTCTCTTGTCCCATACAGCTGGTCATGATGAGGTGCAAAGGGGCATGCCCTGGGCCAAAGACATCCAGCAACCGCGAAAAAATGCCAATGCTCTGATCATTGAAAAAATTGAATCCACTGGTTCAACGGTATTGAAACAATTGAAACATTATACCCACATCACACGGACGCCCATGCGCACCTGTATGGTCACGTGTGATCATGTGCAGTATCAAACCTGCCGGCCCCTGCCTGGCCTTGGCCTAGGCGGAGCGGCGCCTGGGATCACCGTAGGTGTGCGACATTGGCTCTGTGGCCTCCCCTGTGTGAGCTTTCCCTGCCGAGCATGGCTGCAGCTTAAAACTTTCGCTACGGAGCTTCGCTGCAGCTTGAGCCCGTTGCCAAGGGCTGCAAGACTGCTGCAGGCTCCAGAGCGGCGACATAGGCCTTGCAAACTGCTTCTATATAGGCTTTCGAAACGGCTGCGTCCACGCCTTGAAAACCTTAAAGCCATTAAAACCATCAAAACCTCAAAGCCCTTAAAAGCCTAAAGCCTTCCGCTGCAGCTTTCGAAGGCTCCTCAACCGAGGCCGTGGCCATCCTCTGCAAGCACCACCAAAACAAACCCAAGCGGCGACGGCACGCCGCCAAAAACAACCGTGAGCGGCGGCGTTAGCCGTGCAAACTGCTTCTATTTCGATTGTCGAAGCTGTTGTGCGGCTGCGTGCTCCAAAGCCCGCCCGAGCGGTGACGTAGGCCCTGCAAACTGCTTCTACATAGGCTTTCGAAATTGCTGCATGGCACGTTTTGGTGCCTTGAAAGCCTCAACCGAAGCCGTGGCCCTCCTTTGCAAGCTGTGCGACATTGGCCGTGGCCTCCCCTGTGAGAGCTTTCCCTGCCGAGCATCGCTGCAGCTTCGAGCTTTCGCTGCCGAGCTTCGCTGCAGCTTCAGCCCGTTGCCAAGGGCTGCAAGACTGCTGCAGGCTCCTGAGCGGCGACGTAGGCCGCCGCAATCTCCTTCTATAGATGCTTTCGAAACTGCTGCGTGCCCTACCTGCCGAGCCTTGTCAAACATCTTTTCGGGGGGTCGGCAGCACCAGGGCGTCAGCCCACTTACAGTATAACAATGTATTGGATAGATTGTGTGGATGTAAGATGATGTAAATGAATCTATCCCAGGAAAATGAGTGAACCCACATGAACCCACCATCAGTTCTGTCAGCGCAGGTGGCCTTACGTGATCATGTGCCACAGTCTGGTTTGCGCAGGATTTGCCGCACCACGCGCACAGCCCAGCAAGGCATCTACTGCATCGCAGAGCGAAGCAGCCATCGAAGTCAACGAAGGCTTGACCGCAAGCTTGGCATTTCAAGGTCAAAATGTCCTGAGTTTCAGGAAGTTTCAGGAAGTTTCAATAGTTTCACCACGATGAAGGCATATTCTGAACGCATATCAAGGCACTTGCATCAGTTGGAATGAACTGATATGAATTGGAACACACAATGCACAAAGGAGGCAACCTGTGGAAATGTTCCTTTCACTCAAGAAGCCAAGATCTACCAAGATCGGTGAAATCAATTGAAACAAATTGAACATTGTGCCAATTGTCGCGCCAATTGTGACAAGGCTCCTCAACCACATGCCTCCGAAGAAGCTCAACCCACTCAGTGGTAGTGTCAGTAGCTGTGCCGGCTAAAGCCTCCGCTTCGACCACCTTGAAAATGGCCTTTGCTCCGTCAAAGAATCCAATGCACTAAGTCACTAAGCAATGCAACGATGGACAAATGGCATAGAATGCTTAGAATGGTCAGAATGGTGCAGATCTACTATGCAGTATGCATATTCATTAGCTTGGATACCTGATCCCGCGTGCGTGCGGCTATCGAGCCCCCCTGTACTGTACAGGCAAACGTGGTTTGTACAACTATGACTATGACATGTGCTTCTCTTAGGCACAATTGCAGCCTTGGCACTTGCAAATACCTGACAAAAGTCCATGCAAATGACTGCTTGCTTCAAACAACGCTGAATATCACACCTAGAGTCTAGAGGAAATGAAGTGTTCAGAACCCACACTGAAAACAAGCAGAATGGGAGACTGTCACGGCTTCATCGGCTGAGAAGGTACCTTGAAGTTTATAACTTTGAAAACAATACAGTTTTGCTCAGCTTTCCTGATCTGCAAACAAGTTTCACATCAAAGCTTTCTTGCGACAAGTGCGCTGCCAGTACTTGGTGTGAGTAAGGTTGGCTTGAGCACCCCAGTGCCGGGCACTTGATGCGACCTTCTCTCCGCCTCCTAGGCAAAAATACCATAAAATACCGATAAATCATGATAAATCTATAGCACATCAATGCACATCATAATGTCCCCAATTGTCCCCAATCCCAACTGCAGTGGCTCTACGACTCTACAAGGACTGGCACATCACGATGGCCTCCGTAGGCAGGAAACAAACATAAACAAACGGAGATGACAGGAGGCAAAGCAACCGACTTTCAATAGAGATATGATGTTGGAATATGTTGCAATATCAAGCTGACCAAGGTTCTGAGTATAAACGGCGGCTTCACTGCAGCTGTGAGTGAGGCTCTGCAAACACGTGTCGCAAAGGAAATGTGGCTCCTTATTCAGATTGAAACTTGGAAAGGACAGGCATGGAACCAGATCTGTGTCGATGGGATGCTAGTCTCAATTCTGCCAATTTATCATTTTCGCAAGTCGACACGGCGACACGGCTGTACTAAACTATACACGTTCGAGATGCATCAGCGCCGCATAAAATGCCCTGCTCTTCTGCGAGCTCATCGAAGCAAACGCAGCATTTCTGCTGAGCAGGTTGCTCCATCGCTTCCATGGCTCACCACAGCGAATTTCAAATGACTTAAACGCATCTAATTTTATCCAAGAATATCCAGCATATTTGCACATTGAGGTCTCTGCACGACGCAGCAAATCTCAGTTGACTAGCGGTTGAAGATTTCGTCATACCCTTCGCTCCTCTTAAATATACACACCAGCAGTCAAAACAGGTGCACGAACTGTTTCTTTCGTCGCCAAAGGTCCACGCCATACAAGGAGCTTGAAAAAAACAGCTGAAAGCAAGTGATCGTTTCGAAGTGTGTCACAACCGAAGTGAAGCCGTCGAATCAATGTAACTCAATCGACACCGACTCTCTGGACCCACGGAAAGCATCAGCTGCATCAGCTGCATCAGCAAGCTTACATAGCTTACGGAAACCCGTCTGCAACGGATTGCAGGTCGCTCCAAATTTTGCTCCGACATTAAAGCGAATTTGCAGTGGTGGCATGAGGCATGGTGCAGCCAAGCTCGCGCAATTGCTGCTCGATCTCATGTTCAGGTCTTGGTGACCTTGTCCACGACCTTCAAGAGAGCTTGAATCAAAGTAAATCAACACTTAAAATCACTTAAATATCTTGAATCAACAATTCATTCATGTTCATTCTGGATCTTCCTCCAGCTGTTGACACATGTTTTTCTGCGCCTGCTTGTATGCCAGGCTGCCAGATGTTGGCAAGCCAGCAGCTTTGCAAATGTCCTACAGGCTCCATGATTTTTATGCAAAACACATGTCACAACATGCGACATATCTTGACACGGCTGTGCTTTGAACTGGATTCTCCCGGGTCCCAGCCTCGAATTCTTGTGGCGTTAGCTTCTCGCCGAGACTTGTGACCTGGGGCTGTCCCAAAAAACTTCAGTATTTACAGTAGATATCAGTAGATACTGTATACAGTCGCTTCAAGTCAGTCAAGCATGGTCAAGCCTTCGCCTTTAGCCTGATCTCCTCACAATGACCAATAATTACCGCGTGCATCCTCTGAAGCTGCCAGCGGAAACAAAGCATGAAAGACATGCAAAACTAAGTGGCTCACAATGTGTCTCAGTTCTTTCATGTCCACATGCCCGGAACCGCTTGGATCAAAGACTTGGAACGCCTCGGGCATGAAGGATCATGAAGGAATAAGCACGGATTTAAGGCACGTCGCGTAACACTGTAACACCATGCTTCTTGGGCCATCTGCCTGTGCCTACTGATGCAAGAGGCTACCTCTGCAAGACTTAAGGCTTCTCCCATTTCAGGGCTGAAGGTGGTGTTGCACCAACTGTCCTCCAACTCAATATCCCTCTGCCGTTACATGTGTATATGTATGTGTGCGTGTAGCATAAAATTACCTTTGGACATTTGGAAACGTACATGTAAAATAACGTATATAAATATATAACAAAATAAACCAAAACAAAAGTATAAACTAGTATAGTAAGTGTATACACATGTATATATATAATTCTACGCACATAGGTTTAACAAACCATGATATATATTTATAGACATATTATATAACTATATATACAATGCTTAATACATTACGATAAATTAGAGGATTGTACCTGTTACAACTCATGATTCTTGTTGGTTCACACACACACAGGGCAGCTCCCGGCCTGCATCAATGCTTGGGCCTTGCGTGTTTGCGATGCTTTCAATGTATGCGTGCTTCAATCCTCTCAACAATATCACCACAGTATCCAAAGGGGAAACTGAATGCGTATACGGTACATGACTTAATTTAGTATGACTTGTATAACTATGTCAGATATTGTCAGATTATATATATATAAGTATACAACAAGACAATATATAATTATATAAGTGAGATGGAACTTATTTTTTAAATTATTAATTTCTCCATCTACCTAATCTACTTCAGATGCCGCCTGCTTCTCTGGTGCTTTGGGCTTCTTTGCGACCAAACCCTTGAACTTCTCCCAGGAGATCAGGTCACCACCAACCTCTGCCTGAGCGTACCGCGCAGGTCATGTGGTCTGCTATGGTCTGCTGAATCCTGTCACGGCATGGGCCATGGCGGCCATGGCACCTTCATGTCCGATAGCTCCTTCTGTGTGAGGACAAGGCCCAAGGATCTCAATGCTTCCCCCAGCTCAGCAGCCTTGATGTCAGGCAGCGCACAAGATGACTCAATACGCGCTGAATTTACGAAACACATTTGCTGTAGAACATGGTAGAACGTCAGGCCAGTCAAACAAAAATCAAATTTTGGACCTGATTAGAAGGCAAATTCATCCTCCAATCATGCGCTGCTTTTGCATTTCTGTCTTGCTCTGCTGGACTTCTGAATATATATCTTCTGAATATCTTCTGAATATCTTCTGAATATCTTCTGGATTGATCCGGCTACCTTGTGACTCTGCCAGCCATGCACAAATAACAGATTTGGCCAAGTGGCCTTGATCTTGCCATCTGAATCCTGCTGAACATGTGCGAGTGTGCCCACGGCAGCTTCACACCCTGAAAATGGAACACGTACCAGTGGCATCCAGTGGCCACATCTGCGCTTTGTTTCAACATGTTTCAACCCCGTACAATGGGCACTGTGGGCCTTGTCAAATAGATCGAAGCACTCCTTCCATTCAGCTTCGTTGGCCATGGCCTTGACACTGCGGATTTCAACTCATTCGAGTTTGATGCTGTACCAATCAATACCACAACGGCCACAAGTTGCTGCCAGGCTGCTGCACACAAGACTCCCAACCAAAGCAGGCACAAGGCTGTTCTAAACTCTAAACGCTCTTCTTGAAATGGTTTCATGCGGTGATGTTGGCCCCACTTTGATCTTCGAGTTTCGTGTCTAGGCATAACACAAACCAGAATGTACCTCAGTTTTTCATAGTGATTTTTTCTTTCCATCTCAAACATCTCAAATTGGTCTGGGAGCCAAACATCAGCGCCATATAGGGGCAGAAACATGATCAAATGCGCTGCAGCCTTGTCACACAAAGCACAGGCTGCAAATCATCGCTGCACTGCCTTCATCCTTGCAGCTTCGCGCCGCTTGTTCTCGTAGCCTTTGTCTAGTGCCCACACTAGCTCCTGTGCAACTTGAGGATGACCCCTGGCTACACGCTGAATTCAAACAACTACAAGAACATATGGTAAATAAACAGATTATAAACAGATTCTACACAAGGCAACGCAATCGGCCGATAGTTCTCCTGACGAATTCCAGTAGGACCTGAATGCCTCGCTAGGATTTCTCTGGCCTTGACCCAACATGATGCAGGTGTGATGAAAGATCTTGAAAGCTGGATGCGGTCAAGACATGACAGCAAAACTGCAGAATCTCCAGGCTGGAACTCTGGATATCTATTGACCCCGTCTTTGCTCAGGCAGTGAAACTGAAGACGGACAAATGGAGGACAAAGTGTCAGCAAGTTTCAAATTTTCACAGAGCAATGGCATGAGGGCTGTTTTCCTAAGGTATCCTAAGGTCCCTACAGTCAGTGTTCCAGCTTCGGCAGCTTGTCGGAGCTTAGTGAGTGCAGGATCCTGCTACTGTCTATCATGGAGAACAGCCCGCAGATCGTGGTTATTGGGAGAACTCAAGAGATGGGTTGAATGAGCACCGTTATCAAAGCGTTTTTTGAGCTCCCGATTGCCACAGATTCTTGGCAGCGCTGTCCAAGAAAATGTGCAAACGCCCGACATTGCACGACCCATTGACCCAGTCCGGATCTGGTAGTTCCTTCACCTGCCCGCTATGGCCACTATGGCCAACTGCCACGGTGACCACAGCACACTGACCACAGCGGAATCTGCACTCGACAGCCTCTGACTCGGACTCTGATTCTTCGACTACCTGGCACATGGCATGGCTGTGCTACAGAGATTTTAAGCTACAAGTACCAAATTCAAAGCGTCCTAAAGCCCTGTCCATTGGCGTGTGGTCCATACCATTGCACTGTCTGCTTTCCCATTAGGCAACCCTAATTCCAACTCTCCCTACTCACTTTTGAAGAGGCTCTTTGCCTCTTCTTCTTCCTCCTCTTCAGGCTCAACAGGCTTCTTGGACCTGCTAGATTCTGCTAGATTCGAAGAGTTGCAGTATCACAGCGCCGTTGAGATTGAAACGAAATCGCACAGCTCCCCTCAAACCGAGTTTGCGTACACAATATATACATATACTACATATACATACCGTATCATACCGTATATTGCTGTATGCTGCCACATGCTACCATTGCCATCGCAGTAGTTGTATCATGTTGTATCCATTCTTTCTTCTAAGCGCGTCATCCTGCAATGCAAGAAAAACAGCTACGGATGCGCCTTGCGAGGTGCCACGCCTCAAGTCACCAATTTCCACTCTGTTCCATTCCGTTCCCAGTTCAAATAGTCCAACCATGTCCAACCAGTTTGGATCATGGGATGTTTCGAGACGTTTCGAGATGTTTCGTGTTGCATCCCGCTGCCGATGTCAAATTGGGTCCGGTTTCTACGATCCCAACGTAGATTCCGCCAATGGCACCACCCAAGAAAATTGCGCCACCAGCCACCTAGGAAAACGTCGCAATTCACAAGCTCGCCATGCAATACTCCATGTGCAGGTCTGCTTCTTCCAACGTTTTTTTGTTGACTGGGTTCAGTCTTGGGCTTCGGCAAGTGCAATAATTGCAGGCAAACCAAGACCTGTGTCCTCCTCGATCTCTGGCGGAGGAGGGCTAGTTGTATTCGGAGGCACCTGCGCTACAATTGAAATTGAAACTAGGTTCGCATCACTTGATCCGTGCTTGCATGATGATATGATTGGTTTCACCATCTTTGGAATTGCACCTCCCTCACAACTCTGTACAAGGCAGCAAAGTAGCCGTAGCTGCGACTGGATTGACAAATCCTCAGGGTGAAAATCAACCTGACAAAAATAAACAAAAACCCTCAAGGGTCCACCTTGAATAGAACATCACATGGAGCCATTCCAAGCACCACGCATTTGGGTGGACGTATTGGTGACAGCGTTCTTCGAAGACACCCCCGTGGTTGACCTGCGGCTACGGTGGCTACGCACAACCACTGCACTAATACTGCACTCAAGTGGCTCGTGCGTCAAATCTGAGCAGCCAGCCATGCGCCCAAACCTTGAACCCACAAAAATGGATCCAAAACGGAAAAACCAATGAATTATTAAGAAGGAACATGATGAAAATATATGAAATATATGAAAATAATTGAAAATATATGAAAATGTGTTTTGAAGATTTTTAAAGTCCAAATTGGTCCTCACAGATTCTCACAACTCATTTCTTGAGAATGCTTGGTTTATTTTCTCCTGTCATGGCTCTCTAGTATGTCACACACCGCGCATGTCTGTGCAGAGCAAAGCACATATCTACACTTCCTCTAGTATCTATTTGATTCTATTTGTGTTTCTCTGGCACACGACAATAATCCGAACAAACATGTGCAAGTGCAACTTCGTGAGCAGCTTGGATCATGATGCTGCCCAAATCCAGCATGATCTGAGACTGGCATCAACGACAGGGTTTGTGAATTGGGGGGACCCACTGGTGAATTGGCAAAACGCAGTCTTCAAAGTGGTTCCTTCCGTTCCTTTGAGTTGCAGGCCGTCGTCGAAAACTGCACACATGTGGTCGACAAGGTAACCTTAGCCGCTGGCAGGCATGGAGCTCATCTTGGATACATGTTGCGGCGTTCACTACTTTTTAATTTAGCTTAGCACAATGGTGGGTGCTAGAAATGATGGCAACTAAGTTAGCTGAAATTAGCTGCATGACTGTTTGATCTTTTCCTTTCAGCATCTTTCAGCATTTTTCAACCCTTTTCTGCCCTTTTCATCCCTTTTCCATCTGTGTCCTTCCAAAGGCTTAAGGCCAAGGCCAGGCTGCACGCCCTGTGGCTGGTCAATGTCTAGCACAATTTCCACTGGTCGTGCCAGTCCTGTGGTGCGCAGGATCGTGCAGCCCATGTTTCACCAATGCACAGTTCCAGTATGCTCTAAAACAATTTCTAGAGCTAAGGTCCTTAGACATCCTTAGGCCTATTGATGACCTATTGATGACCTATTGATATGAGATCATTTTAGTCGATTTTAGTCGGATTCCCTGAGTTCAAGCTGCGTACCTTGTGTGAACACCGGCTCCCCACAACGACGCAAGAGCAGGCCCTGCATCGTCAACGAATGCATCCCGCGCCATGCTGCGCCAAATCCCGATTTGTTGAACTTGGACCCTACACGCCATAGCACCATCAACACCAAAGCTGAAGGAAATGCTTGCTTGAATATGCCATAATATGCCTGACACCACTTTTCCTGTCCAATATATTCCAATATAAACAGGCTTTCATATGGAACCTTGATAGAGGTGTTGGGGAGGAAGAAGTCTGTGACACCTGGACACATCTGGACACTGACAGGTGCCAAACAACAAAAAAAAAGTGGAGAGCCCGTTTATTCCATGTTGATTCAATTATCTAAGGCAACGACCAAAGCCTCGAGGTGCTGCAAAGTGTGGGTTAAGAGTGTACCTCGAAAGTCGAGGAAAGCACCGAGATGAAAGCTTTGATAAGTCGTTGTAAAGTGTTAGTTCTGGCTTTTGGTGGTGCAGATCTTGCTGCAAAGTCAAGCTCGCAGCAGGCTCACCACTCAGTAAGTTGAACTTCTGTCTCGGCACAGTTTTGCAAGCCCTGTCCACCAGCGACGTCCCTGGCGATTTGAGATTTGATCTGAATTGAGGAAGCTTTCCAAACCGACCCCAAGTTCGCCGAAATCGTGAGATTTGTATAGATTTGTCCTATGAAAGGATCAGATTTTTCAAGTTGTGCATTCTGCCCATTAGGCCTTGGGATCAGTAGACCAGGTAATCGAATGTTGCCTTGGCGGACACGTGCAGTCACCAAGGATGTGATGTTCACGGCACAGGGTGTGTCATGGCCAGGACTACCGCCACAACAAAAACCATCAAAAACCACCACAAGCATGCCTACATCATGCCCTTTGAAAATGGTTATAGATGGTTATGGCATGTTCTGGTCATTTTTTTCTTCCGCCTTTGTTTGTGATTTGACGCGTGAGACTCGTTCGCTAGATTGGGCACAGCTGAGACGCTGCCTTTGCCTCCTTTGGCATGGCGAAGCATCACCAGTGCTACATTAACATAATTTGCGCTGCTTCCACGAGCACCGGAGTGAGCTTCACAACTTGGTGTCATGAATGACAACATATGGCAACTTTTGATGACCTGTTTGCATCCGGGCTAAGAGGGCTGCATCAAGAAACGGTTTCTCCAGCTAAGCGCAAACTGGGTAGAAGTACATGACATGCAAGGACATGTGCCTTGCGTGAGACTTGGTGCTTCTGAAAACTTTTAGCCTTTGCTTCTCCGGCTTTTGGCCGACCAGTCTATAGTCAATTCTCTGAAGATGTGTTCGTTTGTAAAATGTGACATGGCAAAATAAGAATTTCATAGAACTCATTTAAACCAGTACTAATTTGGAATGAAATTCAAAGAAACGTCTTGCCTGCTTCAATGCTGTGAACCTAGCAGTAGCATGCTCTTGCATGCTCACTCGGTGCTGCTCACTGACTCAACCGGTCCACCAAACCAAGAGCCTAGTTCCCAGCCCTCTTCAATGGAAATGGAGCACCACTTTTCTCTTTCCAAAGTAGACTTAACAAGGATTGAGAGTGCATGCTGCAAATTTAAACCAGCATGTATGAAGGAACAAAAACTGTTATAAATACCATAAAGTAAGCGCATTGTATACTCCCACATATACAAACGTGTGTGTGTGTGTGTGTGATGTGTGTGTGTGTACTTCAGACCTAGATATATAATATAAGGTAATATACGTGCATATTATCTAGAGGTTATGACCTATCATTCTCCAAACATTGCTCAATCAGAGAAGTGTGCTGTGACCATGGGTTAGCAGCTATAATGCATTCAAGCCACAGGGACAGGATCATTTGTACACAAGCCTTCTGCGCATGCTGGCCATCTGCGGTTTTAACAACTGTAGTTGACCTTACTTCACCAATTCGATGAATATGAACATGTCACATCTGGCGGTACGCCGCATGGACATAATGTACAATATCATGGACCTTGTCACCTTGTCAAGCATTGCAATTTCATGTCAGTCGCAAACATGTCTCCGCGACAGCAGTGCAGTTTCAGCAACTTTTTGTGTGTCAAGTGGCGAGGTCTCAGTTGTGTTCTCTATAGTCGTACTTGGTGGAGCAGTTGTTGTCGATTCAGTTGTGTTTGGGGCCTCGCTGAACCCCCACAGCTGCAGTATCACTCCCACAAGAACAAGTTGCGAAGCAACGCGTCGTAGGTTCTGGCACAAAACGAGAGCCAGCACTCACACCTGTCTCTCACACTCCTCTCTCATACAAGTATATACCCATCTTATTGATTCTTATAGGGTCTCCCTGTCCTTAGTGTGGCTCAGCAATTGTGAAAAACTTCCATGACTTCACAGTATCTGTTGCAATGTTGCAACTAGGCTGCTGCAGTAGTGGGTTCCTTGGCGCCGCGTCCACGTGTGTGGGATGTACACGAGCGTGCTGTGGGTTCACAAGCTCTTGCGAAGGCATGAGATGACATGACAAACATAACATGACATGACATGAAGGCCACTGTGAGAGTTACTAAAGCAGCATGGTGTTCCCAGCGCATCTAGCACGTTCAGAAACTTGATGAATTCTACAATTACTCCTACAGTAGTAGTTACTGTTATATAATGTTATATATCTTTCCTCGCAAGAGCACTCCCCTGAGCACATTCACTGATGATGCTTTCATGAGTTTAACTTGAGATGGCTTAAGGATGCTACAAGATGCTACAAAATGATGCAAGATGTCAATGATGCTACAAGGCCATGCAGGCTCGGATCTGTGGTGCTTGGAACTCGCATGTCGTAGAACATATCCTGCCGTCCCGCAGAGGTGACAAAAAAATGCATCCTGAAATGAAAATCTCCGGAGAGTCTGTTTGCAAGAGGTAAGGGCTACGTACGTACAGAAACAACATTAAACAACAGGAAACAGCCAGCACAAATTGCAGCACAACACGGTCCGTTGTAATAGGTGGGCACGAACACTTCCGTTCATAGCCTAAGCCACATGGATGGGAAGCCCCCAATCCGGATGGATCCGGGCAAAACTGATCGAATTCCAAGCTGTGACAAGCAGCAACTTCCATAGCCTTCGAAGGGGAACCAGTATCCCTCACCTGCCCGCTGGAGTGCCACATGCAATATGTATCAAAATGTATCAAATATGTATCAATGTATCAATATGTCACAATCATTCACAATCAAAATCAAAGATCAAGAAACATCAACAACCATCAATAATCATCAACAAACATTAACAAACAAAGAAAAACAGACCACCCCAATTCAGTATCCATGGACGGTAGAAGCATGGGCCGAAGCATGAGGCCTGCGCAAAGGATCTTCAGGGGGTAGAGCAGCGAGCAAATGTAATGGATCCCCCATCTAACTTATCTAACTTCTACTGTAATGGATTCTACTTGATACTGCACATAAACTTGAAGCGGCACAGAGCGGGAGGGAATATTCTGCCATTCATCTTGGAATCCTGTTGACATCTGCGCATCTGCAAATTCCACGTGTTGATATATGTTGGATATTGTCATTCTAATATATTCTAGTCCAGTTATATCTAATTAATATTAATTAATTCTAGCTATGTTCTTATGTGCGAATCATGTTGCTCTGAATCCATGGAGGGCGTGAGCATGCGTGAGCCACAAAAATGACACCTCGACGTCTCCAGTTGCAAATCACTGGTCCAACCAGGTCAGTGCAAACGTGGAAGTGCACCTCAGTGCCGTGTGACAGCGAAAATCTGTGGGACGCCAAGGTGGAACAATCAAGGAGGAAACAGGCAGGAGCACAAAACAAAGTACAAAACATGTACAAACACGTCCAGCCCGCCCAGTTTTGTCAAATCACAGCTCCGTTCATCTCGTAGACACCAACGCTGTCCAGAACAAGTTCGGTTGAGGTGGTTGTGGTGGTCGTAGTGGTGGTATCCTCCGTAGTCATCCGCAGCTGCAAGTCTTTGATTTTGAAAGGCCACAGTTGAATTTGTGGATTTACCTGATTGTTTATGCAAATTCTTCTGATCAGGGTAAGTAACGTCTTGCTTGCGTATTCCGAACATCGGCAAATCATATTATAATAAAATATCTTATGTCTTATACTATCTATATATATATGTATCATTATATCTATATTATATACATATAATTATATGAATTATCAATAATATTCAATAATTATCTGCCAGGAGGCTGTGATGCATTCTTTTGGCCTTGGATGCGCAGGGGTCTAATTCCCAACCGAATCCACGAGCCAAGCTGGATGTGGAGGCTCTACCACAAGCACTGAGCAGCCGACTAGTGACTAGTGGTCAATTACTCAACCAAAACGACGAGAGTGCAGCAAAAATACGTATATAATACGTATATAATACTACGTGTATATATATATATATAAACATATATAAACCATATTAGAACACGTTCATGGCTCTGTCTTAAATTTGGCTTCTTCAAAATCTCGTGCTTGATCGTAATTTTTGCCATTCATTATGAATTCTTGATGTTTTGGGCATCCCCCGCCCTAAGCCCGTTCAGTTTTCGACCCAGGCACCCACCAGCAATGGCCAAGGATTCAGTCGTGTAGTAATCTTTGCCCGCAAGGGTCAGTCGAATCTGATGCTGTGGGTTGCCAGCTTTCCATGCCTAGGATGAAAAAGACTTTGCAACAAATACCAAATCATAACAAAACAATACAAAACATGATACATATATTCACACACCCACTTGACATCAACTTCAAGAAACTGCCTTCTCAACATGCCTCAGGTAGACTCTGTAAATCTCTGTTATTTAATTGACGAGTGGCCGGACATCTGCACAACGCCGCAGCACCTGGGCATTGCAATTATTTTGCAACTATAGAAGAACTAGGAAGCAAAGGACATCACCCGCTATCCGATTACAAGAAGCTGCGACACGCAATACACAGAACCTTTACATATGCAGGTGCGACCATTTGCGCATATTTATTCGTATACGTATGGACAATGTCCTGCTGCCTCACTGCAGCTAAGGAACAAGTCCCGGTTCCTCCAAATTTCACCCAGTCCAAACTCAGTGGGCCCTTCCAGTAGCACTCCATGGAAGTAGGAGGGTCCTGTGCAGCACAAGACCTACTGATTCATCTGTTTGAAATTTGTTTCAAGAGACGAAGTGTCCTCCACAAAAATGTCACGACAGACCTGAAATACAACCTCCCCTCCAATCCTGAGACAGCAAGCAAACAGCGGACACTCGGGAGAGCTGTACCACCGCACCCTCACCGTACCATTCTGCAAACACATCAAATTTGTACAATAAATGCAGCTGCACGATGTTACATTCATAGAATATATATATATATATATATATATGTGATTTTACGGAATTTTACTGCAGTAGCATCCTCCTTGAAATCGATGATAATCAATGTATATGTTAAACTTAGGAACTCAGCTGCTCCCACATACTGCCCAGTGGTTGTCATTGTGGTGGAGGTCATTGTGTGAGTCTCAGGCAGGCAATACCTCAGCAGCTCAGCACAGAAACCATCAGTGAACCATCAGAACCCAACAATTGACCCAACAATTGCAGGACTCTTTGGAGAGACTCAAGGTTTTATAAAATGTTTAACATTTCTTTGGAGATTCTCGGAGCTTTCGTTCAAAATAACACCTTCATTCACTTGAAACCTTCAACGAAGGGAACCTGCGATGGTTGGTGTTTTAAGATGCTCCAAGAACGTAACTACTGCCGAGGAACTTGTAACCGACTGCCCATGCCTCAATTTCGGTGGTAATGTACTCCACTCCTTCGATAATCATCCGGGTCTCAATCACTAAAGTTGTTGTGGTTATAGAAGTTGTAGTCGTGGAGATGGTAGTTGTGGAAGAGGTGGTTTGGGTGACTGAAGTGGTTGTCCCTGTTCGTGTTGTGGTCGATGTCATCGTCATGGTAGTGGAAGTCGGTGGCGTGTACAGGGCCTACAAGGGGCAAACAGCTTGACAAGGAACCCAGAATATCCAACGTGCATGAAATAGACTATTAATATCATGATCTATCATGACTATGCACGCCAATCTTTACAAAACCTTCACCCGCACAGCAGGACTTTCGCTTCCGCGGGCTTATGCCATGTCTGGTTCTCTAGTACGTCCAGTATGTCTACTAGTTTCCTGGGCAACTCCAACTCACGACAATAAACATAGCAACAGAATGAAAAGGATACACCTTTTCCACCAGCAGTAGTGACCATACCTGACCATATCTGACCATCAATCACGCACACACGCACACACACATATATATATATATATATGTATATATATATAATTATATATATATATACGTATATGTGTGTGCCCAACGAAGCCTCATTCTCAATGGTGACCACCACGTCCATGCCAAGTTGTTGCCCGAGTTGTGCCGCCAACCTGGTGGAGTCAGGAACTGGCAAAGGCATGGCCAACGGATCGGCTGCGAGCATTTTCATCGCAACCACCACCTGCTGAGCAGCCAGGCTGGTTGCCTGTGTCACTGCCTGGGCAGGCGGACAGGCATCAGCATCGCCGGATCAGCATGGAACTGAGATTTTGAAAGGGCCCTGCAAGGATGCGACATATTATGATCGATCGAAGTTTGGAAATCGCGAAACAATCTGTTTTTCCGATGATTTGTGGCTCCGGAGGGTCGAAAAGTGGGCTCGCTAAAGCGGCGGGTGCGGAGCCATCTGGCCAGATGAGAGATAAAAAATTTTACGCCGTTGTGGCGTGAAGCATATTTCGAAAGTCAAAATGCGCAAAACACACCAGGTTCGGACCACTTTTGGAAGTTGAGATGTCGAAAAAGTGAACGCCATAGTGGCGCGAAACGCATTTCGAAGTCAAAACTTTAAAAAATGGTGGTTCGGAGAACTTTTGGAAGTTGAGATGCTCAAAAAGTGCAGGGGGATGTGGCGCGAAGCACATTTGCAAGTAAAAATGTTAAAGCACCACATGCTCGGACCACTTTTGGACGTCGAAGCGTCGTTTTGTGTGGCAGGCTCGCGGATTGTGCACCTTGTCAAAAGTGAGTGAAACATGAAGGTTTTACAGAGCGTCGCAGGCGTGGGGCATTTGAAGAGGATCTGCAAAGATGCATTTCGCGTGGCAGGCGCAGTACAAGAGACATGTTCACCAGACATGTTAGGAGGCCCGGGCGCTGATTTCCTGAGAGAGGTTGCATTTTTGGAGCATCGGATCTTCAGGTTTGCTAAGATGATTTTGCGTGACAGGTGCTGCACTTCGTATGACCTGGCCTCACTTTTTCGTGGTAGGCGCAGTACTTTAGACAGATGGAAAGGAACAAATGCAAAACACATTGGTAAATCATTGGTAAGAGGCCGTCAGCTCTGCACTCAACTTTCCATTTTGGAAGGATGTCTCGCAGAATTGCTGCGTTTTTTGATGTTGTCAAGTTCAAAAGTTGAGGAGGTCTCGCAGCATTGCTGCGTTTTTGATGTTGTCAAGTTCAAAAATTGAGGAGGTCTCCCAGAATTGCTGCATTTTTTGATGGTGTCAACTTCGAAAAGTGAAAAGTGAGGAAGTCTCGCAGAACAGCTTCTTTTTCACGCTTGCAGATAGACAGATAGAGATGGATAGAAGAACAGATAGATAGACAGATAGACAAACGGATAGACAGATAGATAGCCAACTACAACTACACTACACCACACTACAACTAAGACTATAACTAACTACAACTACAACCTCAACCACAACTACACCACAACATCCACAACCACAGCCACAAATACAAATACCATTGCACCACGCTACAACTACAGCTACAAGTACAACTGCAACCACAATAACTACAACTCCAACTGCAACGACGACTACCACTTCAACTTCAACTACGCTACAACCACAACTGCAACTACCACTACAGCCACAACTACAACTACAACGAACACTGCAACTACAACTTCAACTGCGACTACACTACAACTACAACTACCACTACCCTACAACTCCACCACTACACTACAACTACAGCTACAACTTCAACTCCAACTTCAACCTGAACTTCAACTTGAACTATGCTACAACTAGAACTACCACTACACTACAACTACAACTACGACTCGCCACTACGCTACACACAACGCCACACTACATATAGCAGTTGTGGGTGAGTTGACCACTGCAACCACTCCAAAAAGCACAGCTCCAAGCACCTCTGCCATCCATGCATCACAACAACTCATCTATCCTATAGTTCTCTATTTTTGAAACTTCCGCCACCGCCTTGTCGGTACTACTGGTATGTGTGTGTATATATAGTTATATATATATAATATGTGCATATATGCGCGGCATGTTGAACAAACATAGCAAAACACAGCCATAAACAGCCCACATTTCAGAATGCAGGCGCCATCAGCATCAACTCTGCACAAATAAACAGCCAAGTCTGTGCGCGTGTAATGTCGGCACCTGATTATGATTAGTAGCTAGGGTCGCCATTGTAATGTTTGGAAGGTTCACTTATTGTGGCAAGAAGTCTTGGCAAATCGTTTTTTTGGGAAAAATGTTTGTGTGAACAAATTGACATTTGTTCTAGAAAGAAATCTTGCTTGTCTGCCTCTCCCAAAAGAATCAGATCGCTTACTAAACCATACTAAACCCTTATTAAAGAATCGTTTTTCCACACATTTCCAAGGCACTGGGCAATGAGAGGGCCCAATTCACTTTAGTAGGTTTGTTCTCAAGGTTCACAATTGCAGCAAACTTTTCCAGAGCTGATCCTGGAGCCAAGAGAAGAAAGGAATGCCTTTTCCAAAAACAATTGCCAAGTTCAAAGTCCAAGCCTTTCCCAAAAGAATCAGATCGCTTATTAACCCCTTACTTAAAACAGATTTTCCACAAATTTCCAAGGCACTGGGCCATGAGAGGGTCCAATTCACTGTAGTAGGTTTGTTCTCAGGGCTCACAATTGCAGCAAGCTTTTCCAGAGTTGATCCTGGAACCAGGAGAAGAAAAAATGGCCTTTTTCAAAAGCAACCGTTTCTTTCTCTGTCTTTGTCTTTGTCTCTATCTCTCTCTCTCTCTTTCTCTTTCTCTCTTTCCCTTTCTCTTTCTCTTTTTCTTTCTCTTTCTCGTATTACACCTTTAGCCAAAAACTTAAGGTGGAAAAGGTAACGCAATCAAGATGCTGAACCCCATACACTACAAGTACCACATATACAACAAGTACCACAAGCGCCTTCAAAAAAGTGTAAATCCTTACTTAAGTGCGCGATCTTTTTTTGGGGGGAAGGCCGCAGACTAATCAGGACGCAACATTATATGGTGCGTGTGTGTGTGTGTGCGTGTGTGTGTGCGTGCGTGCCACCAATACAGAATAAACATGGCATGCACGACACTTCTCAGGAACACTTCATGACCGCAAATACCCGCAACTCTAAGCCCTGAACGCTGATCCCGAGGCTGGACAATGCAGTTTCAAGATTGCTGGTGGACGAGATCTTGGTCTGCAAACTTGCCAAGTCTGCCGCATTGGTGGAGGCCACAAACAGCTGAAAAACGTTTTGCAGTCGACGCGACTCAGCTTCCTCAGCTTCGAGGGAGTCCAACCTTCGACTGGAAGATGCTCCGGCCAAGGATGGGCTCACACCAGCAGCACTTGCAGCTGCCTGTGCCATCTGGTCAGGTGTGACCTGAACTGAAGCCCATAGCAATGCATATGAGATGGCCACTCGGTACAGCACACGATCGATGAACACATGATCTGCTGGCGCTGCTCCGATCCCAACAACGCTGTCGAGAACAGCTGGGGCCTCAAAACTCCAAATGTCACTCACTTCAACGACCAAATCGAAGGAAGTGATGGGAACACCGGCTATGCCTGTCCATCCATCTGTGCACTCAGCTGCAGTTGACCAGTTCAAGTCCATTTTGTCAAATGGGCAACGAGGATCATACGGGAAAGTGTAGCAGTCAGGTGTGTTCATGCAAGTTGTGTAACTGTAGTACAGCGTGGAATTTGATTCTCCGAAAATTCTTGATGGCAACTTGGAAGCGCAGGCTTCTGAGACATAGCACCACCTGGGCCGTCAAATCAGTAAGGAAAAAAACGATGGAGCTGAATCATCAAGAAAAACCTAAAACACAAAGAAAACACTTTTCCCCAAGAAAACCCCAAGAGAACACTAAGAAAAACCACGAAATCACCAAGAAAAGCACCCTGTTCACCAAGAAAACTATCGAAAAAGCACGAAAAAAAACACGCACAAAGTTCTACCCCCAAGAAAAAATGAATCTCATATTGTTAAGAAAATCCAGGCAACGGAAGCTGACACCAGTTGTATGCGGAAGAGCACCAATCCGCGCCAAATGGACAATCGGAAGCCCAGGGGCTCTGCGGCATTTGATCCCAAGCTGCACAGGTGGTGCCATACTAACGTGACTCAAATTCTGAAACCTCCCAGGCTCAGCCTGTGCAAAATTTGAATAAACCTCCTCAGGAAGATGCCTGCCATGGAAAATGCATTCGCAACCGCCATGTTGGTGTAGCGTATATGATTTGCTACCATAGGGGTCGAATGGGCAACTCCGGTGTGTCCAGTCATCATAGCAATTTGGTGCGTTCCCGCAAGTGTCATAGCTGTAGAATGCGTTCCCAAACAAACGGCTTTGCATCCTTGAGGGACATGAACTGTTCACGTAGCACCAAGGCACTTGACACCAGTTCTTGTCACCCGACCAGTCAGAACCAGGTAAACAATGGTGTGCCAAAGGGGTCCCTGGGATGTGATCCCATGCAGCGCAGGACGTGCCATAAAGGGCAATGCTAGACAGATTGTCCATCAAATTTTCATACAGCAGTTCTGGTAAATTCGAGCCTTGATATAAACAATCGCAAACATCTGACCACCCATGCTTGCAATCTGCACTTGTTGCCCAGCCGGATACCCTGTTGTCATAGGGGCAGTTCCTGTCCAAATGGTCTTCGCGACAGTTGGGAGTCGAAAAGCAAGTGTCATAACTGTAGTACATGTCAGCTGCACCCTCAAACACCATGGACGGCATTTTGGAGGAACATTCTGCTCCCACGTAGCACCAAGGCAACTGACAAAAATTGTAATTTGAATGGCACCAGTCTGCACCATAAGGGCAGTAGCTCGACCATGGTGTTGCAGGCATCTGGTCCCATGCAGCACAACTTGTGCCATAGATCTTGATGCCAGGGAGCGTTGCATATTTGCCCGGAAAGCTCGTGGGATACGACATGTAAATGTTTGAATCTAGTTCATAGCCATGATACTTGCATTCACATCCTTCAGTTTTGTGCAACGTGAAGGAAAAACTCTTTGTCGGATCAAAGGGACAGCGCGGGTCTCCAGAGAAATCATGGTAACAATTGGGGGCATTGCCGCAAACATCGTAGCTGTAGAACAGATTTGTGCCGTTGAAAACATTGCTTGGAATCTTTGAAGGACATTGACTGCTGACAAAACACCAAGGCAGCTGGCACCAGTTGTGGTCCGGACTGGAAAAATCTGATCCTGGAGGACATCTGCTGGCAGTTGGCGACCCTGCAATTTGATCCCATGCTGCGCAACTTGTCCCATACAATGCCATGGCAGAGAAGTTTGGAAAGTTCTCAGCGGCTGCGTAGATCTCCGGCGGCAACAGTTGCCCCTGATACAAACATTGGCACACATCTGAGAAGCCCTCCTCACATACTGTAGGGGTCGACCAGCTGGCATCATTGGAGTCAAATGGACACCTAACATCAAATGGATCATGATAGCAATCTGGTGCAGATTTGCATGTATCATAGCTGTAAAATCTTGCGAATGACCCTTCGAAGGTTGTGCTGGTGAGTCTGGAGCTACAGTTGGCTCCCACGAAGCACCACGGCAAAATGCACCAATTATTTTCACTTTGACACCAGTCCAGTCCTGGTGGGCAATAACTGGCCCACGGTGTTCCAGGCAGCTGGTCCCAAGGAGCACAGGTTGTGCCATAGACAGAGATGTGTGCTAGGCTTGCATATGCACCTGGAGAACTCAAGGGAAAGTTGTTGTAAACTTCAAAAGGTAATTCGAAACCCTGATAGGAACATGCACACTTCCCCCCTTTGTGCACCGCATAGGTGCTTGATCCGTAAGGATCATATGGGCATTTTGGATTGTTGTCAAAGTCTGTGTAGCAGTCAGGCGCGTTGCCACAAGCATCGTAGCTGAAATATGCCTGGGAGCCAGTAAAGGCCCTGCTTGGCAGTCGAGTCACACAGCTGGCATCAACATAGCACCAGCTGATGGAGCACCAATTGAAGCTTTTGGAGGACCAATCCATGCCTGGTGGACAAAAAGGTGCGAAAGGTGTCTCTGGCACAACGTCCCATGGCGCACAAGCAGTACCGTAAATTGCAATGTTGCGCAAGGTCGAATATCTGCCAGGCTCAGTAGTGGGAAAGTTTGTGTAGAGATCTTCCGGCAGTGTCAACCCTTGATAGATGCAGGTGCAAACGTCTGACCAGCTATCTGGACAGTCTTCCGCTGTCGACCAGCCATTGTCCTTCGAGTCGAAGGGACACTGTGGGTCAAAAGGATCTCTGCGGCATCGAGGTGAAGACAAGCAGGTATCGTAGCTGTAAAACTGCGCACCAGGTCCATGAAATGTTGTGTCCATGATGCGAGTTGCACAAGAGTCACTAACATAACACCAAGGAACTGTGCACCAATTGTAATCTGTGGAGCACCAATCTGAACCCGGCAAACAATACTGTGACCAGGGGGTCTTGGGCATAGCATCCCAGGCGGCACAGCTTGTGCCGTAGATCCGCGCGTAGGTGAGGTTTGCATATTTTCCTGGATCGTTCAATGGATAGTTTAACAACAAATCCGTGGGCAGCTCTCTGCCTGCATGGATGCACTCACAGCCTTGTCCCTTGTGCAGTGTATACCCTCCAGACTGGTGAGGATCAAATGGACAGCGGGAATCCGTCGCAAAATCATCGTAGCAGTTTGGAGCATTCCCACAAGCATCGTAGCTGTAGTAAGCCAACTCCGAGCCATTGAACACAGAAGATGCGTGGCTGGTGACGCAGCCCTTTGACACATAACACCAAGGCAACTGACACCAGTTCTTGTCACCGCCCGACCAGTCAGAACCTGGTTGGCAACGGTGTGCAAAAGGGGTGCCAGGCAAGGAATCCCATGTGGCACAAGCCGTGCCATACAGAGCCACATTGGGCAGGGAAGCAAATTGCCCTGGCTGCTGCAATGGATATTGTGCGATGATGTCACCTGGTAGCTCTCGACCTTGGTATAGGCACTGACACACGTCTGACCAACTATCCACACAGAAGGCTCCCGTCGACCACGAAAGAGTATTCGAATCAAACGGACACCGCATGTCATAAGGGGTGGTGCTGCAATCCGGCGCTGACAAACACGTGTCGTAGCTGAGGAATGCCGCCTCCGACCCTGCAAACACCGTAGTTGCAACTCGCGTTGAGCAGCTACTTCCCACGAAGCACCAAGGCAGCTGGCACCAATTGTACATCGAGTTGCACCAATCCGCCGTAGAAGGGCAGTATTCAATCCATGGAGTACCAGGCATCTGATCCCATGCTGCACAGCTGGTACCGTAGATTTTGATGTAGCTGGCATTCTCATACTTGCCTGGCGCGTCCACTGGATAGTTGCGATACACACTTTCCGGCAGTTCCACCCCATGGTAAGAACATTCACATCCATTGCCCTTGTGGACCACATAGGACTGTGTGCCATATGGATCGTAGGGACACCGCTTGTCAATGGCGAAGTCGTTGTAACAATCTGGCACGTTTCCACAGGAGTCATAGCTGTACCACATGGTCCGAGAGCCCTCAAACACTATAGACTCCCGCCTTGATGGACAAGTTATATCAACATAGCACCAAGGCAGCTGACACCAATTGTATGAAGAGTTTGTCCAGTTTGAACCCGGTGAACAGCGGTTTGCAAAAGGAGTTTCCGACATTTGATCCCAAGCAGCACAGCTCGTACCATAGATCTGGATGTTGGCCAGGGCAGCATGTCGTCCAGGTTGGGACCGGGGATAGTTTTGGATCAAAGTTGCCGGAAGCAACGACCACCTCAGAGGCTGAGCAACCAAGCTGCTAGGCTTCAGGGTGACTGGACGCTGAACAATGTTCATGATTAAACCGGACTAAAACATACTAAAAGCATCACGCACATCAACAAAATGCAACATATTGCAACCAATGTCAAAACATGGTGCAGGGTGACTATCAGCCGACCAACTATACCACAAAAAGTAGAACGCATTGAAGCATGTTGAATTCCAGGAGGTTGTTCCCCACATCTTTGTGTGGGGTCCTTTTTTTGGTTCTGTATCCCGCCCGCGCCGCCTCCTCCTCCTCTGCGCCCCCTTTGCCACACACAACTTTGTCACATACACTCTTTCACACACAACTTTGTCACGCACAATCTTTCACACACACACACACTTGCTCAGAACTGTTGTTACGA
Source organism: Cladocopium goreaui (assembly GCA_947184155.2). Taxonomy (NCBI): domain Eukaryota; class Dinophyceae; order Suessiales; family Symbiodiniaceae; genus Cladocopium; species Cladocopium goreaui. Next base: position 114,120 of record CAMXCT020001789.1, read on the forward strand.
ATTCGGCTGTGGAATGCATCGGACGTGCGCAACACCAGCCATTAAATGACAGGATGAATGTACATTGGACACACACACACATATATATATATGCTCAGCCCCCCCCCAACGACCCCCCTCAACCCGCCATCTGCTTCACTATGCTTGACTTGTGTCTGCACAGAACCACGTTGAAGTCACCAACGAGTCGACCCTGCCGCAGCAGCATCACTTTTGCTAAGCTGAGGTCTTATGCTGCTGTGAAAACTGCCTCTACGCACCAATCGCTAATAGGAAAATTTTTGCGCTTGAGACTTTCCTACTAACATTTTTTTTAAAATTTTGAAAGCCATGTCGAAGAAGCAAATGCGATGATCCAGGAAGCAGTTTGGAATTGAAATGGCTGAGTTGAAGCTGGACAGATGCATGAATGACAGACAGGTCAAGGCAGTAGTTTGGATTTGAAACAGTTCAGTTACGGATTGGCAGATGCATGAGTGACAGACAGTGTTTGCATTTAGGAAATATTGGAGAAATTATGAGTTTTCATATTCTTATAATCTTCTGGGGTCACTCCATGAAACAATTTAAAAAAAAACGAAGAAGCAAATGCGATGATCCAGGAAGCAGTTTGGAATTGAAATGGCTGAGTTGAAGCTGGACAGATGCATGAATGACAGACAGGTCAAGGCAGTAGTTTGGATTTGAAACAGTTCAGTTACGGATTGGCAGATGCATGAGTGACAGACAGTGTTTGCATTTAAGAAATATTGGAGAAATTATGAGTTTTCATATTCTTATAATCTTCTGGGGTCACTCCATGAAACAATTAAAAAAAACGAAGAAGCAAATGCGATGATCCAGGAAGCAGTTTGGAATTGAAATGGCTGAGTTGAAGCTGGACAGATGCATGAATGACAGACAGGTCAAGGCAGTAGTTTGGATTTGAAACAGTTCAGTTACGGATTGGCAGATGCATGAGTGATAGACAGTGTTTGCATTTAAGAAATATTGGAGAAATTATGAGTTTTCATATTCTTATAATCTTCTGGGGTCACTCCATGAAACAATTAAAAAAAAAAACGAAGAAGCAAATGCGATGATCCAGGAAGCAGTTTGGAATTGAAATGGCTGAGTTGAAGCTGGACAGATGCATGAATGACAGACAGGTCAAGGCAGTAGTTTGGATTTGAAACAGTTCAGTTACGGATTGGCAGATGCATGAGTGACAGACAGTGTTTGCATTTAAGAAATATTGGAGAAATTATGAGTTTTCATATTCTTATAATCTTCTGGGGTCACTCCATGAAACAATTTAAAAAAAAACGAAGAAGCAAATGCGATGATCCAGGAAGCAGTTTGGAATTGAAATGGCTGAGTTGAAGCTGGACAGATGCATGAATGACAGACAGGTCAAGGCAGTAGTTTGGATTTGAAACAGTTCAGTTACGGATTGGCAGATGCATGAGTGATAGACAGTGTTTGCATTTAAGAAATATTGGAGAAATTATGAGTTTTCATATTCTTATAATCTTCTGGGGTCACTCCATGAAAAAACCAAAAAAACCTTGAGAAAACCAAAAAAAACAAAAAAAACCAACACCAATATTTAGCGATTCTTTGGGGGGGGGGCCCTCGAGATAGTTTCTAAATATTGTTTTTTTTGTTTTTTTTTGTTTTTTTGGTTTTCTCAAGGTTTTTTTGTTTTTTCATGGAGTGACCCCAGAAGAGTCTGAAAATATTGTTTTTTTTTGTTTTTTTAGTTTTTTTGGTTTTCTCAAGGTTTTTTTGGTTTTTTCATGGAGTGACCCCAGAAGAGTCTGAAAATATTGTTTTTTTTGTTTTTTGTGGTTTTCTCAAGGTTTTTTTGGTTTTTTCATGGAGTGACCCCAGAAGAGTCTGAAAATATTGTTTTTTTTTTGTTTTTTTTGGTTTTCTCAAGGTTTTTTTGTTTTTTTCATGGAGTGACCCCAGAGGAGTCGGAAAATATTGTGTTTTTTTTTTTTGTTTTCCCGATGTTTTTTTGATTTTGGGTCGGCGGTCAATTGTGTTTCTATGGGGCCTTCCCCAAAGTGCCTTAAGATATTGTATTGTTATGACTATATACGAAGAAGACAAAAATGGAATACTAAAAATACGCACTTTATGCTGTAAATAACAATACAAATGACACATTGGGGGGTCGTAGGGGGGGGTGACCATATATATATACAATCACAGGAGACAATGACAGTATAAACCAACAGCGATAAATACTTTGTCACACACATTCGTCACACACAACTTGATCACACACGATCTTTCACGCACAACTTTGTCACACACACACAATCTTTGACAGGCAATCTTTGTCACACACACACACCTCTTTGTCACATACACTCTTTCACACACAACTCTGTCTCACACAACTCTTTCACCCACAACTCTGTCACACACAATTCTTTCACACACAACTCTGTCGCACACAATTCTGTTGCACACAATTCTGTTGCACAGAAATCTTTCACATACAATTCTTTCACACACACAACTTTGTCACACGCAACTCTTTCACATACAATTTTGTCACACAGAACTCTTTCACATGCAACTGTTTAAATTACGGATCCTCCACCATCTCCTTTGTCTTTCCTGCCTTCCACATACCTCTTCAACCACTGTTTCTGATTGTTGGATGCAAGTACAGCTACAGTGCAATCTAAACTTCTGTGCCCAGAAGGGAGCACACTAGAAATTAATACGGCGAGGCAAAGAGGTTCAAACTGTATTAATCGCAACAGCAAAATATGAAAATGAAAGACAAAATCAATACGCAACACTGCAAGCGAATCCGTGCAACTGGTAGGTGCATTTGCAAATGTCGGACCAGCTTGTCTTGCAAATCTGTGGGGTCGACCACCCTGAGTCCAAGGGATCGAAAGGGCACACTGAATCATAGGGAAATGTGTAACAGTTGGGAGTGGAGAGGCACGTATCATAGCTGTAGTACATCCCTGCCCCTTGGAAAGTTCCGCTTGCTACACGGCTTGCGCACTTCTCGCTCACAAAGCACCAAGGCAACTGACACCAATTGTAGTTTGAATGGCACCAGTCTGACTCTGGTCTGCATTGCGGGTAGTGCGGAGTCCCTGGAAACTGATCCCATGCGGCACAAGATGTCCCGTAAATTCGCACATTGGGCAACATCGCGTACTGTCCAGGATTTGTGGCCGGATATTTGGATATCAAATCTGGTGGCAGCTGTTGACCATGATACAAACATTCACAGTCATCCTTGTAGATGTGATAATGCTCATTGTTGTAGGGATCGTAGGGGCACCGCGGATCACTCTCGAATTGGCTGTAGCAATCTGGTGCGTTACCACATGCATCATAGCTGTAGAAGGATGCAATTGAGCCATTGAAGAGTGAGCTCACACGATGGGATGCACAAGTGCTGTTGACGTAGCACCAAGGCAGCTGACAAAAATTGTATGTCGAGCTGGACCAGTTTGAGTCCGGCCTGCAGCGAGCAGACAAAGGTGTGCCGGGCACAGTGTCCCATGAAGCACAGCTGGTCCCATATGCTGCAATGTTAGGAAGGCTGGCGAATTGACCTGGCTGATCTCTAGGGTGGTTGAGGTACACCTCGCTTGGCAGGTTGGACCCCTGGAAAATACATTCACACACGTCAGACCAGCTATCTGGACATTCCTGCGGTGTAGCCCAGTTGTTGTCATGCCTGTCAAACGGACACCGTATGTCATAAGGGGTGGTGCTGCAATCCGGCGCTGACAAACACGTGTCGTAGCTGAGGAATGCCGCCTCCGACCCTGCAAACACCGTAGTTGCAACTCGCGTTGAGCAGCTACTTCCCACGAAGCACCAAGGCAGCTGGCACCAATTGTACATCGAGTTGCACCAATCCGCCGTAGAAGGGCAGTATTCAATCCATGGAGTACCAGGCATCTGATCCCATGCTGCACAGCTGGTACCGTAGATTTTGATGTAGCTGGCATTCTCATACTTGCCTGGCGCGTCCACTGGATAGTTGCGATACACACTTTCCGGCAGTTCCACCCCATGGTAAGAACATTCACATCCATTGCCCTTGTGGACCACATAGGACTGTGTGCCATATGGATCGTAGGGACACCGCTTGTCAATGGCGAAGTCGTTGTAACAATCAGGAACAGCACCACAAATCTCATAGCTGTAGTACAGATTGGAGCCATTGAAAGCCCGCGAGGGAATCTTGTAGACACAAGAGCTGCTTACATAGCACCAGGGCAACTGGCACCAGTTGTGATCTGGATGCGACCAGTTGGAACCAGGAGGGCAATTCTGCAGATGTGGAGTGCCTGGAAACTGATCCCAAGCCGCGCAAGAACTTCCATACAACTTTATGTTGGTCAAGGTGGCGTGTCTTCCCGGCGCCTGCGTAAACAGGATGTGCAAATGAAATACAGAGGCAACTTTCCCGAGCTTTATTCAGGACACAACTTGCTCATGTAAAGGGTACATTTGAACAATTCTCGGGTTCGTCTTTCAGGGACTTTTCGGGCCCAAATTGTTATTGCCAAGAGTGAAGGAGAACATTCTGCGCAGCGGGCCGGGCTCAACCCAACATGACTCGACTCACTAAACATGACGTAGCTGACATAGCTGGACCCAAGCGACCCTGGTGGTCCATGGTGGTCCATAAGGCACCTCCAGGGGGAAGTGTGTGTACACGTCCTCCGGCAAAGTCCCACCCTGGAAGATGCACTGACACCTCGAGAGATCGGCGATCCAGGTTGGAGCATGTGGGATCTGTGGGATGCATATATTGTGTACGCCATTTGCATGTCTGCTCTCCAGGACATGTATGAATACATGCCATATGAATAGGAAATGCGAGAAGTGCATGATCTTAATCTTGGTTCGTGCCACAAGTATAGTTGCCATGAAATCATCTCAGACACACTTCATCACAGCCAACATGCAACTTGAAAAAGCAATGTAGGCAGGTGGAGAGAACCCTTAGACATGAATATCCAGAATACAATGGCATTTTAGTAATAGCCAATCAGGCAGGAGAATCCAAACACTGTATCATGCACACAATTGGGCGCAATGCATGACCACATCTATATATGAAACATTCCATGCCATTGAATGCATTTGAATGCAAATGTACATATAATCATACATTTGTATATGCTGCATACATAATATGCACAGGCGTTTTGGATCATATTTCTTCACTAAGAACCAACAGCGGCACCACGACAACCTCTCCAAGAAGTACGGTGTGTAGACACTATCTAGACATGGTAGACACTATATAGTACATGATGGTACCACCTGGCCTGGGGGCGAATCTCTGGAGGGCGGTTGAATCTTATGGCATCGTTTGACTGAAAGAACACGACATCCGGACTGGTAGCTGAACCTATCTATCTGCAATTCTCTGATGATCCAATCTAGAACAGCTGGAGGTGGCTAAAAGAATCTTCTCAACTGTTGTGCCTTCAGGCTTTTGCTTTTGAAATAAGTTTCCTGGATTCCTGCCAAGTGGCACGTCGGTCCACCTTGGAAGTCACTGGGCTCGAAATGAACACTAATCATCTGCTTGCTTGCAATGGTGGACCACCAGAAATATTGCCCGATTATATGCATTAATCATTATTCAACTATGTTGCATTATTGTGTTCCTGCTTGGGCCTTGGGATTATTTGAGATGAGTTGCCATGCACTGCAACTGGTTGGTTAGCCCACATGATGACTATTGCGGGCCACCATTGACAATCATTGACAGCATGGAAGGGGCCTAGTAATTGTCTTAGTGTCGAAAACATGAGCAGCTTCACTGGACATATTGGGCTTTGACCAGGCTCGCTTATTAACAACCGCCGGCCACATTGGATCTGCAACATTCTGCAACCATGCCACCCGTCATATCGAATCTGGTTCTCAAAGTCGTTACACTGACTCGCTGTTGACCATGCAGTGTCTCTCGAGTCGAAAGGGCATGCAGCATCGAAGGGATCAGTGTAGCCTCGTCAGTCAGGCAGCTGTTTAGGGCTTATAGCTGAGGAATGAGATGCAACAAGATCGAAGATGCTTGAAAAGTACCAGAATCTATGCTCAGGATCAGGACATCAGACTCAGTGGTCAGCAATAATCAAGACTCTCGCTGGCTGAGCTATTGGCAATCTGGAGTAGCCAAACAGGTGTCATAGCTGTAGTACAGCGGCTCAAAATATCCGGAGAAAATACCTGCATCGACTTGACCGACATTGTGGTCTGAACAGGTTCTCGATACGGGATGCACTCAGATCTCAGTACAGCATCAGGCAGTCCACACGCCCACCCAAGTACCGTGCTGTAATTCTGTCGTGGATTCTGATATTGGGATTGGGTATGAGAACTCCTCCTCAAAAGTAAAGCAAATTACATCAAATTACAACACGTTTGAAAAGGACTTAGTAAAGACCGCGCGTGTAGTGGCACACTCCACTCAGAGCTGTCATTTGGCAAGTCTACTTCGACATACTCGCGCAGAACATCACAGAACACTGTGGAAAAACCTTCCCAACTCTGTCAACATTTGTCACTTTATGTATCTTTATGTCACTATCAGGTCTTTTCATCACTTCTGCACTCTTGAGACAGGTTCAGCACGGTTCAGCACCAAGGCACTGGTTTCGATTTTGCTGCTGCAAGAGGCGCTAACATAACCTGACGAAATAAAACTTCTGACGTAATCTTTTGACTCTTGGACCTCTTGACACTTATTTGACGAATTTGATTGGCATATCAAAACATATCGCTGCAAGATATTGCAAGTCGCTTCCACCGAGGTACACCATGGAAGCTGGCACCAGTTGTTGGTTGAATGGCACCAGTCCTAAGGCTGTAAAAACTAAAAAGGAGAAAATAAATATGTTGCTGTTGGCTCCGCATCCAGAAGAAAGCCAGTTTGCACAGACAAGGCGCGGTGTCGGGCGGACAGTACTGGAAGCCTGGAGTTTCTGGGAATTGATCCCAAGCTGCGCAGGTGGTCCCATAGATACTGATGAGGCTCCTTGGCAGCAAGTCGTGTCACGTGTTTTTCAATACTGTAATCATCCAAATCCCGCAGGGAGCTGGTCTGCAGTCAAGGCTCAAGTTTGCATATCTGCCTCAAATAATTAAGCTGATACACAAACAATATCAATCATCTATCATCATCTATCATTGGGACTGAGTTGACAATTCTCTGCCTAGTGCCTGCCGAATAGCCTCGATCACTCAAGGGGAAGTCCATGTAGAAGTAGCTTGGCAACCTCAGAAAAATGAAAACGCAACATAAGCAGAGCATTCACCGATACCAGTGCTGGTCAAGAAACATGCAATTGGCATCAATTGACTACTTTCCTCCAAGAAACTGTCGACCCTGATAAATGCATTCGCATCCGCGACTCTTGTGAATCTTGTAGGACCTTGGCAAATGCAGCAAATGCATCATCTGTGAGATGCTCTAACTCAAAATGCACTTGTACGCAGCATCACAACAACCAATCAAGCGCCCCACTTGTCTCCAGATGGGTCGTATGGACAATAAGTTTGACTGTCGACGGAAGAATTGGCGTAACAGTCCGGCGCATTGCCACATGCATCATAGCCTGGCGGATAGATAAGACACGGATGCCGCTGCCACTTCAGCAATCACAAACTGTTGATTTGACCATAGTTGACCGCTTTGAGATCACGACTTGAATAGACTTGAAAGGGGAAAAATGTGCTCTAACTAATGTACTACCCTTCAAGAGCGAAAACAGGAAAAAAACATGATGAGGGATGCCTTAAGGGGATACCCCCGTCAACATACCTCAGAATAATAAAAATATTATTCCGGCATCCATTGAGTTCAAAACAAAAAAATATTCTAAGAACTCAATGAGTTCAAATGGAAAAATGGAATAATTTCCATCAAAATGATACCGGTATAGTCTATTTCTAGCTAAATGCAAGTGATCGTAAGCAGCTACGCACAAACGGCCGAAAAGGGTTTCCCTTCTTGCAGAGCTGGGGCACAAATTTAAACAATTTTCAACATAATCAGATAGGATCAAGAAGAGTCAGAATAGTATCTTTAAACAAATTTCCTCTCAGCAACCCACTGGCTGAACATGGTTTTAGTTGGTTTTGGGTGTTTTTCCAGTTTCTGGGCTAGTTTGGTGGTTCTGGCCTTAGTGGGAATGAGTGGGAAAAGCAAAATATTTGGTTGTCACTGGTTAATTGTTTTTGCCAATTTCTGGATTTGTTTTGTGATTGTAGCAGCTGCCCCCTTTTGTTTTTCAGGGGTGCCAGGCATCTCCAATACCTCCAGAATAATTTCTCCCCTGGAGAAAACCCGGAAAAAAAAACAACTTGGCTCTCTTCTAGAGGTTTTCCCAACTTTGCGTACACCCCCCTATTTCTTCCATATTCCTTTCATTTATTTCCTTCCAAAAAAATCCCGTTGGCCATAATGGGAATGAGTGGGAAATGTTTGGGTTTCATTTGTTTTATGTTAGTTCTTGCCAGTTTCTGGGCTACTTTGGTGATTAGCTGACCACTTTCGTTTTTGAGGGGTGCCAGGCATCTCCAATACCCCTAGAATAATTTCTTCCCTGGGGAAAGCCCGCAAAATGGCACTCAACCTGGCTCTCTCCTACAAATTTTCCCAACTTTGCGTCCGCCCCCCTATTTCTTCCATATTCCCTTCATTTCCTTCCAAAAAACTCCCGTTGGCCATAGTGGGAATGGGTGGGAAATGTGTGGGTTTCATTTGTTTTTTGACAATTCTTGCCAAATTTGGTGATTAGCTGTTCACTTTCGTTTTTGAGGGGTACCAGGCATCTCCAATGCCCCTAGAATAATTTCCTCCCTGGGGAAGCCCACACAATGGCACTCAACCTGGCCTTTTCCTAGGTATTTTCCTAACATTCCCTATTCATTGCCACCCAAAGAGCTCTCGAGAGAAAGTACCGTGAGAGAAAGGTGGTCCGGTGGACACCAGTTGTGCGTGCAAGTACGCTGCAAAAAAAGGTTGGCAGCAATTGCCCAAACTGCATGATGCCTTAAATAACTGCAATTGGCATTTCCAGCAAAAAGTTTTCAGGCAAACACCGCCAAGCTAGGAATGGCTTTTGGAAAGGCCAGGCCAAATGTAGGAAGTATAGGCTGCTTCAAGATGTTTTAAGTTACCAAAAATTATTCCAAAACCTAATTATTCCGGGGTATCTTGACGGGCTGGATCATGATTTTCAAATTCCAACATGCATAATCGTATACCTACCCCCTCAAAAATTATTCCTTGAAAATTATTCCACAAGAAATTATTCCATAACCTAGTTGATACCCTGGAATAATTTCTTAAGGCATGGGTCAAAAAACATGCATAGACATGGGAGGAATAAGGGGAAGTGGAGACATGTGTTGAACAAGTGTTGAACACGCCTTCAATGTATGCTCATCTCTGCCTTCAACATTCTAGAACTTGAAATGATTTTTTGTCGAGGTGCTGTAGGAGGCCGTCATGGAGCCCTCAAAGAGATGTGTTGCAATAGACGACGGACAGCTGGGGTGAACCTAGGTCGCGTAATTTGGGTCAAATGTTTCACAGAAGTCAAAAAATGAATCAATCCTTTCACCGGCCACCAGTTATAATATGTTGTAACAACCGTAGAGATGGAAACTGGAAACTCCGGCCAAACGGAAAAACAGAACGCAGTTATACGCAGTTGAATGTCTGGATGGGAACATCACGGTTCAGAGGCCCAAGGCTTGCCCATGCAGCAAAGGTGCATAACACCACGGCACTTGACACCAGTTGTGCTCTTGACTCGTCCAATTACTCCCAGGTTTGCACGAAGAATGCAAAGGAGTGCCTGGCACCTGATTCAGAAGGTCTGTCATTGAGTTTGGCTCTGAGATGCTCCAAATGTTTGAGTGGATCACAATTCTGAAGATTGAAAGCTCGTTTTGAAATTGCGAGTTGTACGTGTTTGATTGAATTTCAGGTTCTCATGCAGGGCTGCGGGCTGCAGGGGACAGCGCAAATTTAACAAATATCATCACATATCAGAACCATCCTACTGGAATATGAATCCTAAACTACACCATCGCAAAATATTACTGGTTACATCAAACCCAGTAATGGCACACAAGACGGTGGCGGAAGTTTCTAAGATAGGAAGCCTATAGGAGATGTTGGTTCTTGTGGGTCATGGATGGCAGAGCGAACCCATTGATGGATCGAAAGGTGGTTGGAGTGTTGGGTTATCTATCTATCTACCTATCTACCTATTTACCCATCTACCTATCTACCCATCTACCTACCTACCCACCTATCTATCTATCGATCTATCTACCTATCTTTCTTTCTATCTATCCATCTTTCTATCTATCTATGTGTCTGTCTATCTATATGTCTGTCTATCTATCTATCTACCTATCTGTCTGTCTGTCTATCTGTCTATCTGCCTATCTATTTATTCATCCCATCCTGCCCTCCCCTATCCTATCCTATCCTATCCTACCCTATCCATCTATCTAATCTATCTAATCTATCTAATCAATCAACTCGATCTACTCTATCGAACCTATCGAAACTATCGAATCTATCTAATCTATCTAGTCTATCTAATCTATCTAATCTATCTAATCTGTCTAATCTGTCTAATTTGTCTAATCTGTCTAATCTGTCTAATCTGTCTAATCTGTCTAATCTGTCTAATCTATCTAATCTATCTAATCTATCTGATCTATCTAATCTATCCCATCTATCTAATCTAACCTATCTAATCTATCCATCTATCTATCTAATCCAATCTTATCTTATCTTATCTAATCTATCTAATCTAATCTATCTATCTATCTATCCATCTATCTATCTATCTATCTATCTATCTCTCTCTCATCTATCTATCTTTCTAATCTACCTAATCTATCTCATCTATCTCATCTAACCTATCTAACCTATCTATCTATCTATCTATCCTATCTTTCCATCTATCTTTCTATCTATCTACCTATTTATCTACCTATCTATCTATCTACCTATCTATCTATCTACCTATCTATTTATCTATCTATCTATCTAATCTAATCTAATCTAATCTAATCTAATCTATCTAATCTATCTATCTATCTATCTATCTAATCTATCTAATCTATCTAATCTATCTAATCTATCTAATCTATCTAATCTATCTAACCTATCTAATCTATCTAATCTATCTAATCTATCTAATCTATCCCATCTATCTAATCTATCTAATCTATCTAATCTATCTAATCTATCTAACCTATCTAATCTATCTAATCTATCTAAACTTTCTAGTCTATCTAATCTATCTATCTATCTATCTATCTAACTATCTATCTATCTATCTATCTATCTCTCTCTCTCATCTATCTATCTTTCTAATCTACCTAATCTATCTCATCTATCTCATCTAACCTATCTAACCTATCTATCTATCTATCTATCTATCCTATCTTTCCATCTATCTTTCTATCTTTCTAGTCTACCTAATCTATCTCGTCTATCTCATCTATCTCATCTAACCTATCTAATCTATCTAATCTATCTTATCTAATCTATCTAATCTATCTAATGCATCTAATCTTTCAAATCTATCTATCTATCTATCTATCCATCCATCCATCCATCTATCTAATCTATCTAATCTATCTAATCTATATAACCTATCTAATCAATCTGATCCATCCATCTATCCATCTATCTACCTAGCTAACCTATCTAATCTATCTAACCTATCTAATTTATCTAATCTATCTAACCTATCTAATCTATCTAATCTATCTATCTATCCATCCATCCATCCATCCAGCCTTCCAGCCTTCCATCCTTCCATCCATCATCTATCTGCCTATCATCTCTCTATCTTTCTACCTATCGATCTATCTATCTGTCTGTCTATCTATCTATCTGTCTATCTATCTATCACCTATCTATCTGCCTATTTATCCATCTATCCATCTACCTATCTATCTGTCTATCTGGTTCTCTGTCTTTTGAATCTATCTGTCTATCTGTCTATTTGTCAATCTGTCCATCTGTCTATCTGCCTACCTGTCTATCTGTCTTTTTATATATCTATCTATCTGTCTGTCTGTCTATCTATCTATCTGTCTATGTATCTGTCTTTCTATCTATCAATCTGCCCATCTATCTATCTATCTATCTGTCTATCTATCTATCTATCTATCCACCTGCAAGCTTGACAACGAAGCTATTCTGCGAGACTTCCTCAATCTTCGAAGTTGACAACATCAAAAACGAAGCAAATCTGCAAGACTTCCTCACTTTGGAACTTGACAAGTTCAAAAATGAGGCAAGTCTGCGAGACCTCCTCAAGTTTTCAACTTTTCAACTTGACAACATCAAAAACTAGGCAATTCTGCGAAACTTCCTTCAAAAATGGAAAATTGAGTGTAGAGCTGACGGCCTCATACCAATGCGTTTTGCGGTTTTCCACTCAATCTGCCTAAAGTACTGCGCCTGCCACGCATTAAAAATGAGGCCGGGCCATACGAAGTGCCGCATGAACATGTCTCTTGCACTGTGCCTGCCGAATCCCTTGCACCTACCACGCAAAAACCACATCCTGTGGTCCGAACATGTGGTGCTTTGTGCATTTTGACTTGGAAATTTGCTTCGCGCCACAACGTGCACTTTTTGAACATCTCAATTTCCAAAAGTGGTCCGAACATGTGTTTTGTACATTTTGACTTCGACATGTGCTTCGCACCATCACGGCGTGCGCTTTTTCAACATCTCAACTTCCAAAGGTGGTCCGAACATGTGTTTTGTACATTTTGACATCGGAAAGTGCTTCGCGCCAAAACGGTGTGCACTTTTTCAACATCCCGACTTCCAAAGGTGGTCCGAACATGTGTTTTGTACGTTTTGACATCGGAAAGTGCTTCGCGCCAAAACGGCGTGCTTTTTTTCGACATCTGAACCTCCAAAAGTGCGCCGAACGTGAGGTGCTTTTAGCTTTTTGACTTTGAAATCTGCTTCGCGCCACAAAGGCGTGCAGTTTTTCATCTCTCATCTGGCCAGATGGCTCCGCACCCGCCGCTTTAGCGAGCCTACTTTTCGACCCTCCGGAGCCACAAATCAGTGGAAAAAACAGTGCTCCGCGACTTTTCTACCTTTTCGCGCGCTTGCATCTCTTTTCTTCTGCTCTTTTCTTCCCCCCTGTCCTTTTCATCTGTCCATATTGTCGGAAGTTTGACTTCTAAACTTCCTTGGAATACCTTGTGAATTATATCTCTCTCCTATCATTCTATCTCCATCGCCAGCTGTTATTCTATATCGTTGCTATTCATACCAATGGAAACACATTGAACCACTCCATCTGTTGTCTTTGCACCTGATCCCAGGCCGCACAGCTGGTCCCATAAGCTGCCTCAGCGTGAATCATGAGTGGCCAAGCGCCGAACACCCATAAGGAGGCCACACAAATTGGAGGTCGGAATGCAAAGGAGAAACAGGGTGAGAAAACCACGCAACATGATACAAAGATATACAAAGATAAACACAGTAGACGATAATAGTTACGAATAATAGATGCTAATAGTTCACAGCATGCTTGGTCAAAAAAAACGATGTTCCTGCAGCCAAGCCGCGATATTTGGCAAGTGCTGGTATTTCCCAGGAAAGTCGAGTGGAAAGTTCATGTAAAGATCGGGAGGCAACAAGCGTCCCTGATATGTGCATTGGCACACATCCGACCAGCTGTATGGACACCTCTGCTGCGTACTCCAGCCTGAATGGACCCAGTCAAAGGGGCAAGCTGCATCAAATGGCCGGGAATAGCAGTCCGGCGTCGACAAGCACGTGTCGTAGCTAAAATGAGAAGCCATCCAGGCCATAGAGCTATTCACTGCTGGGCCACTCGCAACACCATGCCAAATCCGGGTTGGAATCTTCCTGGGGCACTCTGCGCTCACATAGCAAAAAGGCAGCTGGCAAAAATTGAATTCGCTGCGACACCAGTCTGCATCTCGCGGACAGTAGGGAGCCCATGGGGTGCTAGGCATTTGGTCCCATGCAGCGCATGTGGTGCCATAAACGCTGATGTGTGTCAAGTTTGCATACTTGCCAGGCTCTCCCAGTGGGTAAAGGGTATACACATCTGCAGGCAAATGCGACCCATGCAAAATACACTCGCAGTTATGTCCCTTGTGTACCTTGTAGCTCTTGGTTCCATAGGGGTCATAGGGACAGCGCTTGTCACTGGAAAAGTCATTGTAGCAGTCTGGAGTGTTACCACAGGTGTCATAGCTGTAGTAAGCCATAGAACCATTAAAAACCACACTTGGAATCCTTGAAGCGCACCGCTTGTCAACGAAGCACCAAGGCAACTGGCACCAATTAAAATTGGGACTTGACCAGTTTGAGCCAGGAGCACACTGATGTGACCAAGGTGTACCAGGGACTTGATCCCAAGCAGCGCATGCGGTGCCATAGATGGCAATATTTGGAACCATGGAATACTTGCCCGGCTCATCTTCAGGAAATTGAGTGTACAGCTCCGGTGGCAAGAAGTTCCCTTGATAGAGACAGTCACAAACATCAGACCAACTCTCTGGACATTCTTGCGCAGTGGCCCACCCAGTGTCTGCAGAGTCAAAGGGACAAGCATCATCAAAAGGCATGGTTTTACAGTCTGGTGTCGAGAGACAAGTGTCGTAGCTGTAGTATGCCGCAGTCGAGGAACCTTGAAATAAGCTGCTTGGCACCCTGCTGTCACATGCCTCAGTCACATAGCAAAAAGGCAGCTGGCAAAAATTGAATTCGCTGCGACACCAGTCTGCATCTCGCGGACAGTAGGGAGCCCATGGGGTGCTAGGCATTTGGTCCCATGCAGCGCATGTGGTGCCATAAACGCTGATGTGTGTCAAGTTTGCATACTTGCCAGGCTCTCCCAGTGGGTAAAGGGTATACACATCTGCAGGCAAATGCGACCCATGCAAAATACACTCGCAGTTATGTCCCTTGTGTACCTTGTAGCTCTTGGTTCCATAGGGGTCATAGGGACAGCGCTTGTCACTGGAAAAGTCATTGTAGCAGTCTGGAGTGTTACCACAGGTGTCATAGCTGTAGTAAGCCATAGAACCATTAAAAACCACACTTGGAATCCTTGAAGCGCACCGCTTGTCAACGAAGCACCAAGGCAACTGGCACCAGTTAAAATTGGGACTTGACCAGTTTGAGCCAGGAGCACACTGATGTGACCAAGGTGTACCAGGGACTTGATCCCAAGCAGCGCATGCGGTGCCATAGATGGCAATATTTGGAACCATGGAATACTTGCCCGGCTCATCTTCAGGAAATTGAGTGTACAGCTCCGGTGGCAAGAAGTTCCCTTGATAAAGACAGTCACAAACATCAGACCAACTCTCTGGACATTCTTGCGCAGTGGCCCACCCAGTGTCTACAGAGTCAAAGGGACAAGCATCATCAAAAGGCATGGTTTTACAGTCTGGTGTCGAGAGACACGTGTCGTAGCTGTAGTATGCCGCAGTCGAGGAACCTTGAAATAAGCTGCTTGGCACCCTGCTGTCACATGCCTCAGTCACATAGCAAAAAGGCAGCTGGCAAAAATTGAATTCGCTGCGACACCAGTCTGCATCTCGCGGACAGTAGGGAGCCCATGGGGTGCTAGGCATTTGGTCCCATGCAGCGCATGTGGTGCCATAAACGCTGATGTGTGTCAAGTTTGCATACTTGCCAGGCTCTCCCAGTGGGTAAAGGGTATACACATCTGCAGGCAAATGCGACCCATGCAAAATACACTCGCAGTTGTGTCCCTTGTGTACCTTGTAGCTCTTGGTTCCATAGGGGTCATAGGGACAGCGCTTGTCACTGGAAAAGTCATTGTAGCAGTCTGGAGTGTTACCACAGGTGTCATAGCTGTAGTAAGCCATAGAACCATTAAAAACCACACTTGGAATCCTTGAAGCGCACCGCTTGTCAACGAAGCACCAAGGCAACTGGCACCAATTAAAATTGGGACTTGACCAGTTTGAGCCAGGAGCACACTGATGTGACCAAGGTGTACCAGGGACTTGATCCCAAGCAGCGCATGCGGTGCCATAGATGGCAATATTTGGAACCATGGAATACTTGCCCGGCTCATCTTCAGGAAATTGAGTGTACAGCTCCGGTGGCAAGAAGTTCCCTTGATAGAGACAGTCACAAACATCAGACCAACTCTCCGGACATTCTTGCGCAGTGGCCCACCCAGTGTCTGCAGAGTCAAAGGGACAAGCATCATCAAAAGGCATGGTTTTACAGTCTGGCGTCGAGAGACACGTGTCGTAGCTGTAGTATGCTGGGGCTAAAGAACCTTCTATCATCCTGCTGGTGACCTTTGTTTCACAAGACTGATCGACGTAGCACCAAGGCAGCTGGCACCAGTTGTTGTGACTATTACACCAGTCGGCATGCGCGGGACATAAGTGTGCATCGGGCATTCCAGGCATCTGGGCCCATGCAGCACACGTGGTTCCATAAACACCAATAAAGTTTTCACCAAAGGTATCCGAAACATCGGTGTCATTCCAATTAAACCAACTTGAAGGCAGTTCCCGTCCTTGATAAATGCACTCGCAGTTATGTCCCTTGTGTACCTTGTAGCTCTTGGTTCCATAGGGGTCATAGGGACAGCGCTTGTCACTGGAAAAGTCATTGTAGCAGTCTGGAGTGTTACCACAGGTGTCATAGCTGTAGTAAGCCATAGAACCATTAAAAACCACACTTGGAATCCTTGAAGCGCACCGCTTGTCAACGAAGCACCAAGGCAACTGGCACCAGTTAAAATTGGGACTTGACCAGTTTGAGCCAGGAGCACACTGATGTGACCAAGGTGTACCAGGGACTTGATCCCAAGCAGCGCATGCGGTGCCATAGATGGCAATATTTGGAACCATGGAATACTTGCCCGGCTCATCTTCAGGAAATTGAGTGTACAGCTCCGGTGGCAAGAAGTTCCCTTGATAGAGACAGTCACAAACATCAGACCAACTCTCTGGACATTCTTGCGCAGTGGCCCACCCCGTGTCTGCAGAGTCAAAGGGACAAGCATCATCAAAAGGCATGGTTTTACAGTCTGGTGTCGAGAGACACGTGTCATAGCTGTAGTATGCTGCTTGTGACCCAGAAAATTCATGTGCCATCAGCTTACTCTCACAACTGTCTCCAACAAAGCACCAAGGCAACTGACAAAAATTGTAGTTTGAATGGCACCAGTCTGCAGTTGGCGGGCAATACTGTGCCCAGGGGGTGCCTGGTACCTGATCCCATGCAGCACAGGTAGTACCAAAGATCCGTATGTAGGTCAGGTTGGCATATCTACCAGGCTGTTCTAGTGGATAGTTCGTGTAGACAGACACCGGCAGTTCAAGGCCCTGAAACAAGCATTCACAGCTACCCTTGTGCACCATGAAAGTACCGCTGCCGCTGGGATCATATGGGCAGCGAGGTTCACTTTCGAAGTTGTTGTAGCAGTCAGGGGCATTGCCACAGGCGTCATAGCTGTAGTAAGCCATAGAACCATTAAAAACCACACTTGGAATCCTTGAAGCACACCGCTTGTCAACGAAGCACCAAGGCAGCTGGCACCAATTAAAATTGGGACTTGGCCAGTTTGAGCCAGGAGCACACTGATGTGACCAAGGTGTACCAGGGACTTGATCCCAAGCAGCGCAT
>CAMXCT020001790.1:0-22500 GCA_947184155.2 Cladocopium goreaui
ACACCCATTGTGTACCCTCGGATGAGTTCCGAAAAGCAATCAGCTGCTTGGAATTCCTCGTCCAAGGCCAGACTCAATCCTGGAGCGTTTTTGTCAGTGAATTTAACTGCCTGCAGTACTTGATCAACCGCTTCTCGCTGCAGCCCCTCAAAAACTCGATGGGGACAAGAGAAGGAAACCTCTAGCGGGGCTTGGATGGCACCGCCTGCTTCCCCTAAAAAACACGGTGCAATCTTGCTGGCCCAGCTAGCCGGAAACCACGCCAGTAAGGCCGACGTCCCGCTAACCACGTCGACCCCGGTGTGACGACGAGAATGGGGCTGGTTTGTGACGACAACTTTCACAGGGCCACTGGGGGCACGTTTTCGGTTCACTTCTGCACTCTTTTTGGCTGCCCCAATTAGCTCAGAAAGAATTGGACGAAACCAATAAGTGGCATATAGCAGGCATTCCGTCTCTGGAGTAGCCAGAGACTCTGCTCGTCGAGTGAGCGAGCATATGTACTGCGAAAGTGTTTCAGCCAGCCGGAGCGTGAAACTACGGGCAGCATGTGCAAATACCTCCTCAACAGTATCGATCGCTCCCCGCAGCCACAGTTCTGACGCAATTGACATGAAAAGGCGGGCAAACTTTTCCTGCATGGACGTCAGGGAGATAGTAAGTTTGGCTTGCAGCCACAGGTGTGGAAGAGCACCTAGGTTGTCGGGCTGAAAGAAAACATTGGCTTGAGGCTGCGAACTGTTCATCATGGTGGCCAGCTTGTCCGCAGCACCTTTGATTTCCATTTCCGTAGGATCATCAAATGCCGGTGGGATTGGCGGGCACCATGGTTCTTCAGGAGGTGTATCCGCTTCATCGGCTACTTCCTCTACCTCAGATTCACCTTCAGTGGTGGATCGCTCTTCCTCCGACGAAGGATCATCCACTGTCTCGCCAGCCCCTTCAGGGCCTATCAGAGGGCTCTCTCTCATATGCACTTGCAGTGCAGGAGCTTGCAGTAGCAGTGGTTGTAGTCGGTAAGCATCAAAATAGTGGATACCTGGGATGAGTAATATTCGCCGGTCTTTGGTGGCTTGATGAAAATACATCTTGCTTCCTCTGAGCCTGTGTACAAGAACTGGAAAGCCATTATGGGAAGCACACAGCCACAGTGGAGAGCGATATCCATCGCCGGCATAGCGGCGGGCGCGGAGCCAGCTGGCCAGATGCCGAGCATGACTATACACATAGGGCCCAAAGCCAAGAATATCCAAAACGTGACATCATCACGTATCGAATTGCTGTAAGGCATAAACTACAAGAAAATGCGGTGTGCCACTGTCCCTGCGAGAAATGTACAACCCACAGTGGGAAATGGCAACAAACCTACTCCACTCGCTAAAAAGGAATTACTGGACAAACCTCCAACAGGCCCGCACTTGCAAAGAGAACCCCAGATTGTACAATGCGCGGAAAAACCACATTGCAGTGGTGGGCGGCAGGGTAGCAAGGCAAAGGGCTAATGGAAGGTGGCTCATGGGAGTACTAAGAAGGAAAAAAAATGCAAATGGTGATTCTGTGCCTCAGAAGTTGTCTAGGTAGCTGCCAGCTCTGCGCGTCGTCGGAGAGCTGCACAAGCCCGGTAGGACCGCGTCACCACACAGAGTTCCTGAAGGAAGGTGGCAACGGCTTTTGCAGGGTCTGCCCCTGTACGGGCAGCTGCTGCATGCGCGATATACTTCAAGGTGTGCATGGCGCCATCGTCCCAGTTTCCTGTCGGCTCCACCACCATAGGTAAAAAGCGAATTCCATGCTGCTGGCAAATGTGGCCTGTTTGCAGGTATACAACCTTGTGCTGGGCATAGGCTGCCGCCGCCGCTCCGGGTGTTTGACCAGCCAGAGCCAAAGTCTCTTGCCGCGTGTGCGCTGTGACAGCGAAATCCAATGCAGCAGGGGACCCGGCCAAGGCAGGGATGAAAATGTCCGCAGGGCGGTGACGGCTGCTGCTGAGGTCATCGGGACTCTGAGGCAGCAGAAGATGGGCAGCTTCCTTTTCAGGACGAAGACCGGCTTGCACGG
Organism: Cladocopium goreaui; assembly: GCA_947184155.2. Taxonomy (NCBI): domain Eukaryota; class Dinophyceae; order Suessiales; family Symbiodiniaceae; genus Cladocopium; species Cladocopium goreaui. Next base: position 2,059 of record CAMXCT020001790.1, read on the forward strand.
CCCACTGGCACACCAGATCGCGGACAGCATGATGCCGCCGCGTGCGTTCACCACCGGCAATGCAGGTGGCAGCATGATAGCTGTGCCGGTCCAAGATGCCATCGCAGCGAGGACACCAGGTGTCTGCATCAGCGTCAGGCACCAACAGCCGGAGGCGGAGCTCCGCACGAAAAGCTGCAGGTTCCATACGTCCGGCGCCCTGGGGGAACTGCTGCAAGGAAAGCCCGGCCCCCAACAGAAGCTTCAGAATGAAGGACGGCCTGTTCGATAGGGGTTGCTTGGCTCAGCTGGTGGCCCAGCCAGCCGCATCAACACGATGGGACAAATCGCGTTGCTTGGAGGAAAGAGCGGCCTCAACGCTCAGAGCTTAGGCATTGAGGTACGCCAAGGCGGCCGACACGGCAGGGCTGCTTTTTTGCTCATCGGCAGAAAAAGCCGGATCCAGTTCGGCACAAGCAGCTAGCGAGCCGCCGACGGAAGCTAAGAAAGCTGCTGACGCATGGTGTTCACACGACCGCAAACCTAGCCCTCCATGAGCGAGCCCGCGGGCAGCCTGCAAAGCAGCGCCGGGTCATGCCATCAAACATATCAAGCGCGATGCTTTGGGAATGCGGCGGGTTGCAGCGCATCCTGTGCACCATGCGCGAAAAGCCCCCGCATGCCCGAAGCAAGCGTAAGCCTACCTGGAGGTCGGTGAGTTCAGCCAACCCGTCCAGCAGGTCCCCAGCCTTGGCGGCCCGGTCTGCAGTGTGATCACGGATGAAAGTGTTGTCCCCGATGGCAGCTCCCAAGAAATCAAAATTGGACTGGACCCGTCCGGTACCACCACGTCACACAGCAAGGCAGCTGGGAAGCAGGCTTGCAGAGCTGTTTCAGACACAGGCCCAGCAACCGCAAGCTCACATTTGGCGAGGTTCAAGTCGAGGCCTATTGTTTTGGAGGCAGCCTGCAGATGTTGCAAAGCAGAAGCCATGTGGGCGAGGTCCCCGGCCAAGACGCCGTCATCCAGGTAGAACAAAGCGAGATCGAGGCTGGGTTACCGAAGGGTGCGGGTAACCTTGTGCAAGGCTACCAAAAAAAACAGTGGGCCCAGAGGGTCTCCCTGCTGTACTCCACAACACGACCCCAGGGTGCGGGCCCCAAATTGCAGCCGGCTCGGCTGTCCGTAGCACCAGGTGGCCCATCTAGCCAACTGCGGGAAGTGAGCCCGGACCTCCTCAAGCACCACGGCCCGTGACACGCAATTAAACGCGTTGCTGAAATCCAACTTGAGGAGAACTTTGGTGCTGGAGCCCATGTGTCGGCGGGACCAGGCTCGGACCGTGTGGATTGCAACTTCAGCACCATTGGGCACAGCAACACCAACTTGCACTGGCCAAAGCAGCTGACGTGCATCTTCCCGGACAACGGACATGAGGCACTTGCCCGGCATGCTCGCATTGGCCAGCCCGGCCACCGAGGCCGCCGAAGATAAAGGCGTCGAGCCCGCTTGCTCCAATGGAGACGCGCCGGTGGCAGTAGCCCAGCTAAGAGGTGGCAAGACGGAGGCTCGCGCTGCTGGCACCACCGGGCGTTCAGAGAGATGGTCAAGGCCCGGCGGTGCTTCCTGCCAATTTGCTCAAACCGAGGCAGGCTGTGGCCCAAAGTGGTGTTCGGCGGAGGGTCCTCTGGGCCCAACCAGCCAGGCACGGCCGACCCACGCAACGCAGTCAGGAGCGCCCAGAGGAAGCCAACAAACGGAGCCATGCGCACCCTGCAGGCGGCTGCCGGGGGGACCACACCTGGCCGAGGCGGTGCACCAGAGGTCCTGAGACATGGGACCGACGACACGACGCAGGTGTGGCCCCGCGGCAGCTGCGCAGCAGGGGCCAGCAAGTTCAGAATCCCACCGCCCTACGCTACAATGAGACATGAAAAAGTGCACGCCGTTGTGGCGCGAAGCACATTTCCGAGTCAAAATGGACAAAAACTAGAGGATCGGACCACTTTTGGAAGTTGAGATGTCGAAAAAGTGCACGCCGTTGTGGCGCGAAGCACATTTTGAAGTCAAAATGTACAAAACACACCATGGTCGGACCACTTTTGGAAGTTACGATGTTGAAAAAGTGCACGCCGTTGTGGCGCGAAGCATATTTTGAAGTCAAAATGTACAAAACACACCAGTGTCGGGCCACTTTTGGAAGTTGAGATGTTGAAAAAGTGCACGCCGTTGTGGCGCGAAGCACATTTCCAAGTCAAAATGTTAAAAACACTAGGGGTTCGGACCACTTTTGGAGGTTCAGATGTCGAAAAAGTGTCGAAAAAGTGCACGCCGTTGTGGCACGAAGCACATTTCGAAGTCAAACAGTGTAAAAAATTGAGGGTTTTGAGTCTTTTTTGACGTAAAAATGTCGAAAAAGTAGACACTGCTTAACTTAACTAAATTAACTCACTTAACTACCCTAACTTCGACGACAACAGCAACAGCAACAGCAACAACAACAACAACCACAACAACTACAACTACAACTACAACAACTACAACTACAACTACAACTACAACTACACAACAACTACAACTTCAACTAGAACTACAACTACAACAACTACAACAACAACAACAGCAACAACAACAACAACAACTACAACTACAACTACAACTACACAACAACTACAACTAGAACTACAACTACAACAACTACAGCTACAGCTACAGCTACAACAACAACAACAACTACTACTACTACTACTACAGCAACAGCAACAACAACAACAACAATTACAACTACAACAACTACAACAACTACTACTACTACTACAATTACACTACACAACGACTACAACCACACAACAACTACAGCTACAACTACAACGACAATAACAACAACAACTACTACTACAACTACAACTACAACAACTACAGTTGCAGTACATCACACTACATCCAGCAGTTGTGGGTGAGGTGACCACTGCAACCATTGCAACCATTCCAGAAACACAACTCCAACCACCTTTCGGTCAATCAGTGGATTCGCTCTGCCATCCATGATTCACAACAACCAACGTCTCCTATAGGTTTCCTATTCTGAAACTTCCGCCACCGCCTTGTGCGGTACTACTGGTATTCATTGATACCAATACCAATAACAATATTATAATAATATAAAGAGAAGATATAGTAGGAATAAACATAATAATAATAAGAATAATATTAATAAAAAAGAAAATAATAATCTTATAATAGTAGTAACAGCAGTTTCAGGCAATACTAGGAGTAGTAGGAGGAGGAATAGGAATAGGAGTAGGATTAGTAGTAATAACAACAATATAATAATAAAAAATAAAAAAAATAAAAAAATAAAAATAACAACATCAATAATACCCGCATGAGGCGGGACGGAAATTGCCTTAGGGATATATAAGACCTTTCTCATTTATAGAATTTGCATGTGCCGCACGCCAACCAAGCCCGTGCGTGCGTGTGTGCGAAGCTCTTGCACAGATATTGTATAAGAACATGTTCAGTACACCAATCCCGGTGCAAGGCAATACCAAACGAAGACTTTCCGCACACTTCTCATTATATTCTTCGCACTTCACATTCCACACTTGCACTTCGCACTCCACACTTCATCTCATCTCAAAATATATGATCTCTTCTGACCTCATCGCAGCTCTTCTCATCTCATCCCAGCTTTTCTCATCTCATCCCATCTTTTCTCACATATCATCAAAGTAAGTTCAGTTATTTTCATCTCATTCGAGTACTGATCGACCTTTCTCATCTCCTCGAAGTTGTTCTCAATTCATCTCAGCTGATCTGTATGCCAGAAAATTCTTACTGTCAAAGAAATATCTCTTATATTAAAAAAAATAAGCAAAAAAAATGCACACATATATTTAAAATACAACTACATTTAGATAGAAAAGCCTTTCCGACATACTTTGTATTACAAAGCTTGTACAAAGGACTTCCCAGTGCTACTTTGTATTACAGAGCTTGCACAAAGCAAATCCTAATACTTCTATTTGTACTACAAAATTTGCACAAAATATTTCCCAATATTTCTGTGTAATACCAAGCTTGCACAAAGCACTTCCCAGTACTAACTTGTATTACAAAACATGCACGAAGTACTTCCCGATATTATTTTCTACCACAAAATTTCCACAAAGCGTGTCCCAATACTACTCTGTAATACAAAGCGTGCACAAAGTACTTCCCAATACTACTTTGTACTACAAAGCTTGCACAAAATACTTCCCAGTATTACTTTATACTAGAAAGCTTGCGCAAAGTACGTTCCAATATTACTTTGTATTATAAAGCTTGCTTAAAATATTTCCCATTACTATTTTATACTACAAAGCTTGCACAAACTACTTTCCCAATATTACTATCTACTAAAAAAACTGACAAAAAGTACTTCCCCATACTACTTTATACTACAAAGCTTGCACAACATATTTCCCAATACTAATTTGTACTCCAAAATTTACACAAATTATCTATTACAAAAACTTGCAAACATATTTCCCAATACTATTTTATACTACAAATCTTGCACAAAATATTTCCGAATACTACTTTGTACTACAACACTTGTACCAAGCACTTCCCGGCACTACTTTATACTATAATACAAAGCTTACAAAACGCACGTTCCAATACTATTTTATACGACACTATTCACGTCGCTTCGCGACGGCAACCGCCCGCACCGCATCGTTGGGCAGCCGCTCGTAACTGCCAATGATGTCGGCCATTGAGACCAAAAACATCCGAAAGTACTGATTGTCGGAAAAAAAAAAACGCGAAGAATTTGATAGCCATGTATAGCGGACCAACGCAGTTCAAAAAATAACGAAAAACATGAAAAAACGGCGAAATTGCTGTTATTTACAGTGTTTTTGCGCGGTGAGAAGCAGAAACCACTGCAAATACCATGGTTTTTGAGGGTCAGGTGGCCAAAAACACTGTAGTTTACAGTGTTTTTTTAAAACCAACGTCAAAAAACACGGGTATTTACGATGTTTTCATTCACACCGTAACATAAAACAGCGTAATTTACGAGGTTTTTGGAAGTTTTGAAGTTAGCCGTCAAGCATGCAGAAAACAGAAACACACTGTAAAAACCAGTGTTTCTGCTATCACAAAACGACGAAAATCAGTCCGAAAACGGGTCCAAAAACTCAAAAATCCGCCTCCGGGCCCGGCCACCTGCGGAACCGCAAAAAAAGATGTTGCAAACCCAAAAATTGAGGTCAAAAAGTTGAAAAACACGGGTTTTTTTCACTTTTCGCTTGCCGATTTTGGACGGGCGCGTTCACGAACAGGTGTCTTCCGTACTGTTTTTTACAGTGTTTTTTGAAGGCGAGCGTCACGACCTATCAAAAACAGGAGGTTTTGGACGAAAAATGCCCCCCCCCCCAGGTAAACCTGTAACCTTTTTACGAGTGCCATCCGGAAGATCACGCCCCAGCACCTTCGGTGCGGGCGGATTTTGTATTATAAAGCTTGCACAAAGCACGTTCCAGTACTACTTTGTACCAGAAAGTTTGCAGAAAGTATTTTCCAGACGTCCCAATACTACTCTGTACTACAAAACTTGCACAGAACACTTCCCAGTGCTATTTTGTATTTTAAAATTTGTACAAAGTACATTCCAATACTGCTTTGTACTACAAAATTTAGACAAAATACTTTCGAGACTTTCCAGTACTACTTTGTACTACAAAGCTTGCGCAAAGCACTTCCCAGTGCTACTTTGTATTTTAAAGCTTGTACAAACTACTTCCCACCACTACTTTGTACTACAAAGCATGCACAAAGCACTTCCCAGCAATACTTTGTACTACACAAAGCTTTCACCCAGTACTACTCTGTACTACAAAACTTGCAAAAAGTACTTTCCAGCACTACTCTGTACTACGAAGCTTGCGGAAATCACTTCCCAATAGTATTTTGTACTACAAAGCTTGCACAAAGTACGTCCCAGCACTACTTTGTGACACAAAGCCTGCACAAAGAAAGCTTTTACACACAGCAAGCTCTTTTGCAGAGACGCTTTTACACACAGCAAGCTTTTTAAACAGAGAAGCTTTTACACACAAAAGCTTTTACACACAACAACTTTTATACAGAGAAGCTTTTACACACAGCAAGCTTTCACACACAGCAAGCGTTTTAGACCCAAAATATTTACACACAGTACTTTTACATACGGCAGGCGTTTACACACACAACAAGCTTTTTGAATAGAAAATGTTTTATATATACAGAGTTTTTTTACACACAACAAATTTTTATACAGAGAAATTTTTACACACGGCAAACTTTCACACACAGCAAGCGTTTACACACAAAACACTTGCACACAGTACTTTTACACATGGCAAACGTTTACACACACATACACAAAGACTTTTACACAGAGACGTTTTTGCACAGAGAGCAGCTTTTACACACAACAAGCTTTTACACACAACATCTTTTACACACAACAAGCTTTGACAGAAAAAAATATACAGAGAAGCTTTCTTGTACATAATCACACAACGAGTTACAATTCCAAAATCGGACCTCGACACCACAGCGAAAAAAAGACGATTTTGGAACGCTTTTTTAAAAGATTTTTAAAAGGAAAATTACTACCACCAAAACTAAGAAAATCTGCTGGCAAATCTATGTCGCAGCCTTGATACAGTCACTCCAATACTATTTATTAAATCCAGCTGCAAAAAACAAAAGTATTACGCATACAGCCGCGGCACCAAGCAACCTTGACGAAACCATTACAATGCGTTTCGCCGTATCACGTCACAAACCTGCACAGATCTAGCACAGGGCACCACCAAATGACAACAATCATGCAGCCATTCCAATGAGATCCACAACCACAAATTCAATACACGCATAGGATTACGTACGCAGGAACAACCACTCGTTGCAGAACACAGAAGAAGAACGCATTCGCGGTAAAAACGACCCCAGCCGCAACCGCCGCACACACGAGGTACCTTTCATCGCCGACTGCAACCACTTGACACGAAAAACTACAAGGTTTCGTGCTCCGGCTTCCTCCCCAAAACAAAGCCCATACAATATTCATGCAGCTATTACAAAGCATTTTGCAGCATCACATGGCAGGCAAATCTGCATCTCTCTGCGCTCATGGTAACACAAAATGACAACAATCATATAACCATTCCAATGCGATCTGCAATCGCAAACTTATCACACTCATAGAACTACGCATACAAGCACAACCACTCGTTACAGAACGCAGAGGAGGAACATATTCGTCACAGAAACAACCCCAGCAACAACCGCCGCACACACGAGGTACCTTTCATCGCCGGCTGCAAATACTTTACATAGAATAATGTAAGATTTCGTTCTCCGGTTTCCTCCCCAAAACAAAACCCATGCAATAGTTACGCAGCCATTACGATGCATTTGGCAGCATCACGTGGCAAACCTATATCTCTCTACCCACATGGCAGGACCAGAAAACATCAATCATACAATTATTCCAATGCAATCCGCAGCCGCAAATTCAACCGATGTGTAGAACTACGCACACAGGAACAAGCACTTGCTGCAGAACACAGAGGAGGAACATATTCGTCACAGAAATGACCCCAGCCGCAACCGCCGCACACACGAGGTACCTTTCATCGCCGGCTGCAACCACTTTATACGGAAAAATACAAGGTTTCGTGCTCCGACTTCCTCCCCAATACAGACCCCACGCAACATTCATGCAACCATAATGCATTTTACAGCGTTCTTTTCACCACCACTTCCCTTCGTCACCACTTCCACTCCTCACCACTTCCCTTCCTCACCACTTCCCAAATCACCAATTCCCTGCTTCACCACCCTGTATGATAGCCTACCATTCTTCAATGATATATTTTTATATAGTGTAAAATCGCACACCACCCTTCATCAAGGTCAATTCTTTTCTGATGTATTGTTATGTCGTGTAAAATCACATACCATCCTTTATCAAGAACAATTCTTTTCTGATATATTGTTATATCGTATAAAATCGCACATCACCCTTTATCAAGGCTAATTCTTTTCTGATCTATTGTTATGTAGTGAAAATTCACATACCCCCTTCATCAAGGTCAATTCTTTTCTAATATATTATTATGTAGTGTAAATTTACATACCCCCCTTTATCAAGGTCAATTTTTTTCTGATATATTGTTATGTAGTATAAAATCGCTTATCATCCTTCCTCAAGATTAATTTTTTTCTGATGGATTATTATATAGTGTCAAATCGCACACCACCCTTTATCAAGGTCAATTCTTTTCTGATATATTAATATATCGTGTAAAATCGCATACCACACTTTATCAAGGTTAATTCTTTTCTGATGTATTGTTATGTAGTGTAAATTCCCTCATCCCCCTTTATCAAGGTCAATTTTTTTCTGATATATTGTTATGTAGTGTAAATTCATACACCCCTCTTCATCAAGGTCAATTCTTTTCTGATATATTGTTATATCGTGTAAAATCGCATACTATTCTTTATCAAGGCTAATTCTTTTCTGATGTATTGTTATGTAGTATAAAATCGTATACCTTCCTCTATTAAGACAAAAAATAATAATATCGGATTTTTATATTGGTATTTGTTATGGCGTAACTAGGTTCGGGTATGGATCGGGTATGGAACGGGGTATGGATCGGGATATAAATCGGGGTATAAATCGGGATATGCTATCTGGGCCGACTTTCCCGCGATGGCTGCGAAAGAAGAAAACGGGGTATTTCTAGTCTAGTTTAATTTTATATGTGTCAGATAAAAGGAACACAAAATAAATTAAATAATAACGTCAATAGAAGGACAAAAAGTACCCAAACGAATTAAAATCGATCTTATAAGCCTCCAAGATACATTTAAATTATTGCTAGCAATTAATTAACTAATTACATTTGTCGAACTAACTACCAGAAGGTACCCGGAGGAAATAAATCAATACCAATAGTCGGAACAAGACCAGCAATAATAATAACAAAAATAATTCCTAAATAAATTATTATATAATAAAAAATATTTATAACACGAAAACACCTCCAATTATTATCAATTTTCCTTCAATAAGAAAAAATATGGATCAAGGGTATGGATTATATAATATTATAAGATAAAAATCAAGGTATAAATCGAAAGGAAACAAATTATATATAGCCTAGAATTTAAATCCATATTTTATATTTTAATTTATATATATTTTAATTTCAAATTCTTTATAATTTCAATATCAAATTCCTAAAAACCATAATATATATTCTTAATTAAATATAAAAAATATTATTTTAATATTAAATTTCTAAATAATATAATATAAATTTTCAATAATAAATACCCATTAACATTATAATTAATTTATTTAAAAATAATCCAACAAAATAAACACAAATACATATTAAAAATAATATATTTAAAATACAATCATAATACATTAAAATTATATTAAATTTATATCCAAAACATATATACAACACATTCATAACATATAAATATAATCCAAACACATATTTAACATAACACAAAACATTTATATATATATTTAAAATATTTTTTTTTATCCATTATATATCCATTGTTTTTTATTTATTTATTATTGTATTTTTCCCGTTGCGATCACCTTTTCGAGTTTATTCGCCTCGAGGAGGCCTCCCTTTGTTGGAGTCTTATTTATTTATTTCCTGTTGTTTTCCCCAGATATATTTCTTGTTGTTCTTTTTATGCCCTAGATAAGGACCTTTGTGGTTTCCCTCGTTTTCCCGGGCTGGGCCAGCCTCCCACAACCTTAGCCTGCTCCAGCCTTGACCTAGCCTGTTTCTTGCGGTCCATTACCTTTTTACGTTGGTCTAGGTAGTTAGTTCTTATTTTAATTTCCCCACTTATATGTAGTTTCAATCCAATTAATAGCTCGGTTTTTACAACCTTTCAATCCATCAATAGTTTCGCTCTATCATCCATATTTCTTATTAATTCACCTCTCCTTTCAAATCCAATCTTTAAAATTTCCGCCACCACCTAATACGGTATTACTATTTTATTTTAGGTAAATTTATAAAAATAAAAATAGGCTCGAAAGTATTTCATGGGCTCCCATTCTATAGTCTTTAAAAGATTTTAAAGTTAAGCGATAATTTTTAGAATTTTAATATTTTTCATTTTATAAAGGTGTATTTTCCTCATAGGAGGTAATAAATTTCAATTCTATAAAATACCTTATTGGGGGGATATTATATACCGCTAGTATATATAATTATATATATATATAAAATTGGGACCTATAAAACTCCTAATCTACAAGGGGTTCAAAAAAATATGTCAAAGGTCCGTTTGAGGCAAAGAAACCCCCAGCCCAAAGAAGGACATTGAGTTCACAAAAAAATATGACACAAAAATAAGTAATCTTCAAATATAAATGAAAAATAATTAAAACCCATATGGGATATAATTTTGCTCACATGGGTCAGGTTACCTGTGCGACGCGTAGCCAGCAGAGCGCGGATGAGAACGGAAACGCTGCATAGCTCCCGTCCTTTATCTTTTGAATGCAACACTTCCATTCTCTTTGTAATATCAGCATCACGATAGGACCGGATAACCCCACATGTTAACAACTACACCAGACTTAGATTGAGCATAGAAAAAAGCAACAAGGGAAGAGGAAGTATGAGAGTGATGGAGGGTGATGGTGGGTGAGTTTATGTGCGTGTGTGTGTATGTATGTATGTGCATGTACAGGCGTGTTATTTTGGTAGTGTGTTAACGATATGTGTACCGGGTGTAAGAGGCAGCTTGTAATATATGTGATGTACATGCGGATGTTATACGTATGTGTAATTATGGACGTATGTGGGAAGTGATATTATTTTCGTGTGATGTGAGGTTAGTTAGGTGGTAGTAATGTAAATGTATGTAAACGTAAAGAGCACCAAGCGCCGTACCTGCTACGCAAAAGCCACCGGCAGAGCGGCGGAGACCAAGGGACGCCAGGGCGTACATCTGACCCCTTGGCAAAGCACCAAGCGCCGCACCTGCCACGCAAAAGCCACCGGCAGAGCGGCGGAGACCAAGCCGCACCTGCCACGCAAAAGCCACCGGCACAGCGGCGGAGACCAAGGGACGCCAGGGCGTACATCCGACCCCTTGGCAGAGCACCAAGTGCCGCACCTGCCACGCAAAAGCAACCCACAAACCGGCGGAGACCAAGGGACGCCAGGGCGTACATCCGACCCCTGGCAGAGCACATTGTCCCACGCCTGCCACGCAAAAGACACCGGCAGAGCGGCAAAGACCAAGGGACGCCAGGGCGTACATCCGACCCCTTGCAGAGCACCAAGTGCCGCGCCTGCCATGCAAAAGCAACCGGCAGACCGGCGGAGACCAAGGGACGCCAGCGCGTACATCCGACCCCTTGCAACCGGCAGACCGGCGGAGACCAAGGGACGCCAGCGCGTACATCCGACCCCTGGCAGTGCAGCAAGTGCCGCACCTGCCACGCAAAAGCCACCGGCACAGCGGCGGAGACCAATGGACGCCAGGGCGTACATCCGACCCCTTGCACCGCACTTGCCACGCAAACGCGACCGGCAGAGCGGCGGAGACCAAGGGACGCCAGGGCGTACGTCCGACCCCTGGCAAAGCACATTGTCCTACGCCGCGGATAGCGGTAAGGGGCCCCGGGGCGTACATCGGACCCGTTCCAGACCACCAAGTGCCGCACCTGCCACGCAAACGCCACCCGCAGAACGGCGGTTAAGGGACGCCAGGGCGTACTTCCGACCCCTGGCAGTGCACATTGTCCCGCGCCTGCCACGCAAAAGCCATCCGACCCCTTACAGAGCACCAAGTGCCGCACCTGCCACGCAAACGCCACCGGCAGAGCGGCGGAGACCATGTGATGTATGTGTGAGTGATCTGTATGAGTGTGTGTGTGAGAGAGTGTGTGTGTGAGTGATTGTATGTGTGATTGTGTGTATGTGTTTGTGTGTGTGATGTATGTGTGAGTGATGTATGTGTGAGGTGTGTGTGAGTGAGTGTATGTGTGTGTATGTGTGTGTGATGTATGTGTGAGTGATGTATGTGTGAGGTGTGAGTGAGTGAGTGAGTGAGTGAGTGAGTGAGTGAGTGAGTGAGTGAGTGAGTGAGTGAGTGAGTGAGTGAGTGAGTGAGTGAGTGAGTGTGAGTGAGTGAGTGAGTGAGTGAGTGCGTGAGTGAGTGAGTGAGTGAGTGAGTGAGTGAGTGAGTGTGAGTGAGTGAGTGAGTGTGAGTGTAGTGAGTGAGTGAGTATGTATGTATGTATGTATGTAGTGATGTATGTATGTATGTATGTATGTATGTATGTATTATGTATGTATGTTATGTATGTATGATGTATATGTATGTGTTGTATGTATGTATGTATGTATGTATGTATGTGTATATGTATGTATGTATGTGTATATATGTATGTGTATGTATATGTATGTATGTATGTATGTACGTATGTATGTATGTGTATGTATGTATGTATATGTATGTATGTATGTATGTATGTATGTATGTATGTATGTATGTTGTGTGTGTGTGATGTATGTGTGAGTGATGTGTGTGTGTGTGAGTGTGATGAGTGTGAGGGAGGACAGGATGTGAGTGAGTGTATGTGTGTGTGTGATGTATGCGTGAGTGATGTGTGTGTGTGTACAGGCGGGAGGGCGGGAGGAGAAGGAGCGGATACAGCACTAAAAACAAAAACCCCACACGTCAATGTGGGGAAAAAAAGATGTTCCCTGACTCCTTCGACCAAGACAATCAGCTCTTTGCACCCTCTCAGAGCAACTACAGTAGTGGTCAAAGACAGGAATTCCAAGCAGCTCCGCTGATTGGAAAGGATTTTTTATGCGCGACTTTGCACACTCAAAATGGATCAAGGTGAAACTCAAAAATTCTTCGTGGCCACCTTGCAGGGCAAGTGTTCCATAATGTTCCATACATGGGTCATTAAATGTCCCCATTGAACATCACCCAACCATTAGGTATATGGTCTATAATGGCTACTATAAGGTGATGTTCAATATACCCAAAATGGGACATTTACCAATCCCTGTCCATATGTTCCACTCGCCACTGGGAGAGGTTCAAACGGACAGGATTCCTGTCACTTCCAACAAAAAACAAATGTAGACGATTGTAGACGAGCCAATAGGAGCAGCACCGTCCAATGCACAACAAATTGTCCGCTCAAACTGGAATCCGGTCTGTAAAAATGTAAATAGCAAATGCTCTCATGCTGCTACTGCGTGGGCATTCGCAGATACAGTATCTGTCAGATAAGGCACATATGTGCCCATCTGTCCAGGAAGGCTCTCTTGGAAAATTTGGAAATGATATTGCCTAGAATTTTCAGTAGTGTCAGTCATGGCTGGAAAGTACCGAATGGATCATCGAATCTATAATTTTCAGACAGCACGCAACGCTCATTCAACGATAATTAAGGAGGGTTACATATTGACCAATCAAGTCTCAAGTATCAGTTTGAGAAGAAAAGTCTGATTTATCCCTGACTGGACCAGCATTCCTGGGCGCCAAAAAATGTTGGTGATCATTCAATCTGCTGAGGGCTTCCTGTGTGTCCTGCGCAGCCTACGATTCCTGCATGGCTTTGGGTCTCAATACAACCACAACGTGCCTCGCACAAGCATTCCCAGTACGGGACGATCCACATGGAAGGAACATGGCACCCTTTTGGCTGAGCGAAAGGAATCACTACCATACAGACAACATGAAGCAACATGAATGAGATATCGTGGGTTGACACGTGGAATAATGACAGAAATTAATCATCGGTTCATTGCTAACCTTGAAGACAAATTCTGTCATGCATGGGATGCTAAAGGATGCCATACAGTTTTGATCAGTTTTGCCATCTCGCACTTTGCAGCAGTTTCTTGACACATTGATAATGTGGTGGAACAGACACAGTTTCCTACCCCAACATTTATGCGAGGCACCATTCTTAAGTCTCGATATCATGTGTGAAAGTCAAGAAACGCTTCATCATAGACTGTAGCGTGAGGGAAGCAGTCACACTCAGTCACTCAATTCTCAGTTGTATGAAATCACATGTTCATGTGGAAAGCGTTAATTTAGTTTGTGTAAGGAACGCTACTCAGCTTAAGTTGATGAAACGACACAAATGCGTTTATACATGTTTATACTATTTTATACTGCCATTCCATGCGCTGTTCACGTCTACCAGATGTAGATCGTGCACCCCCCCGATCAAAATGATCAAGTACCGTATCACAGCGAAAGACTCCAAGGTGACCCTTCCCAGACGGAGTGAATGCCTCCTAGTCGAAGTTCGTGCCATCAACAACTGCAAAGCCTCACAGAATTTCCACGAATTAAAGGTGTCGTCAAAAGAATTTTAGTGAGCAAACTTCCAGTTAAGGACAAATGTCAATGGATAGTGCAAACGCACAGGCATATTTTTTCCTTAGAGGCTCAAGCCGACTGTGGTCGATTGCATGATGTGTTCCATGTTACTGACATTGTTCCATGTCAGTGCATGCTTTTCATGCTGCTAATGGGATGCATTAACATTCACGCTAGCGTGATGCAATTGCACTATTTTTTTGCACCGGCATGGATGTGAAACGACGGGCAGTATGCAAAATCTGTATGCTGAAGCGCTGAAGTGATTTTTGTGATCCATATCTAGTGGACTCGGCAGGGTCAGCTTTCTCAGTCTTTCTCCATCGCTGCCTTCCTTCTTCTTTCTCCTTTCTGTCTTTCTCTGTCTCTGTCTTGTATTATGTATAATTATAATTAATTATATATAATATAATTAATATTGCAAATTCTCAAATGCCCCTCATTGTTGCAAGCAACCTCTCCTTTGTCAGTCGCAGGTCATGCTGCTTTCAGATACAATTTTGACTTATCTGGAACTGATCGGATCGAGATTTGCCAGGGTCACCTCGCGAAGCCGACCAGTCTGGTTTTTTGCAAGGGATTGATGCCAAACCACTCAAGCCACCTCTAGTCTGATGTCTGTGTGTCTGGCTGCCTGTCTCCCTCTCTCTCTCTGTCTCTGTGTGTTTGTTTTTGGTGTCTGTATCTATCCATCTCTCTGCCTGTCAGCTTGTGTTAACTTTGATAACTTATTGGTCGCAGAAAAATACATAATATGACATGTAGGCTGACTTCTTTACACAGGTGCATCTTGCCTAAATATTTGAAACTTCATCTATGTTGCTAGCTGGAATTTACAACCATGTTACTGGTAGACATACAATACTTACATACACGTATCTTGCAAGGGTTTGCAAACTTATAATACAGTATATTATATATATAATAAAATATAAATATACCTGGATCTTCACTTAGCACTTTTTCTGCTCATAGCAGTTTTCGCTTGGATTTGCGCTCGTTCTGACTTTTTATGCTCATTTGAACCAGAAAACGCGCATTTGTTTCTTGACGGACGGGCATTTACGCTTTTTTCCCGGGTATTTACGCTTATTTCCCGGCAAAATACGCTTATAATGTTGGCTTCAAAATGCACAAAGTGCAAAAATGCCTAAAGTGGTGCAATTACGCTCATGTGGAGAAAAACCGCTCAAAAAGCAGAAATCTCTCAAATGAGCATTTATTTGTGCTTTTTCGAGGATGCAGGTATGCGCAGCACATATCTTCTCGATATCTTTCAACTTCGACAAACTAAAACGAGCAGTCACCGAACTAACATAGTCGTGACAAACTGTGCTGTCACCTTGCCTTCAACGCAACCTTGAAAAACGCTCCAAAGGTGAGATTCGCAATGCCACTGAGACATGTAGAAATTCACTGCGCAGAAGGATTGGAAAAGAAATTGAAGCGTCAGAACCAGTGCAACAGATCGCTGCAAGAAAACGAGTTTGTCGTACTCGTGCCAGTCTGCATCGTCCATGCCTTTCCGAAACTCCTGCCGCAAACATCGACAAACAATCTGAAATAAAAACATAATATTCACTCACTGCCTGTGGGCTGGACAAAACAGGAGGACAGCTTGCTGGCCGAGGGGGATAGCATCCGGATATGTTTTAATGCGCTCGTACAGAATATCAAAGAACAACATTTTTTTGACGGTCCGTGTTGAAGGTGCATTTTTTCAGCATTTTTTTGTTAGCGCAGGCCGCAAAAAAAAAAACACGTTAATGCAACAGGTGTCAATTACACTTGAAAGGCAGAGGGATGCACACACCACCACAAACTGGTTTTTGCTTTGTTCCATGTTAACATTTCTGGGGGGTCTAGTGCCGAGATAGGTATTTAGGGGGGGACACGCACACACACACACAATAATTCCTATGTTACTTGGCCCAAACTTACTAACGTTTTTGTGGTGAATTGCGCTGTCCGCCCTCCACTATTTGAAGGACTGGGTTTCGGTGAACAGACCGTCTTGCTTTTGACGCATGTATCCGTGGAATCAAAAGATCCACGCATTCTGGGGGTCACCTGTTTCCAAACCCAGTTCCAGATGAGCACCTTTAAGAGTCTTGCGTGGGATCTCATCTTCGGGGGCGCCTTGAAAAGGTTCATAATATGCAACAGGGAAATAAGACGGCCAAAATTATGAGTAGGTTATGGGGTGGGCAAGGGTGTCTGCCAGAAAACCAGTGTACCTCAGGACATTTCCTTTAATATGGAACATTCACAATAAGGGAAATAGGACCTCCTGGGAATAAAATGTTATGGTGTCATCCTACCCCTATGGTAGGATGACTATCATGAACAACAGATCATTCTGAAGAAAATAAAGCGGAGACATTTTGGGGTTGGTCACAAATGTTTGGTAATCTAATGAGTGGATGTGCAACACGGCTCGCGAAATCGAAGCAGCCACTCAGCCACTCAGCCACTCTGGCAGAGCAGCTGACGCAGCCACTCAGCCACTCAGCCACTCAGCCACTCTGAGTGGCTGGTCCAGCCTCTCTGGCAGAGTGGCTGAGTGGCTGAGTGGCTGGTCTAGCCACTCTGGCAGAGTGGCTGAGTGGCTGAGTGTCTGCGGCAGATTGGCTGGAGAGCAGCCACTCAGCCAGAGTGGCTGAGTGGCTGAGTGGCTGGTCCAGCCTCTCTGGCAGAGTGGCTGAGTGGCTGAGTGTCTGCGGCAGATTGGCTGGAGCAGCCACTCAGCCACTCAGTCATTCAGAGTGGCTGAGACCAGCCACTCTGCCGCAGCCACTCAGCCACTCAGCCACTCAGCCACTCAGCCACTCTGGCAGAGCGGCTGACGCAGCCACTCAGCCACTTAGCCACTCTGAGCGGCTGAGTGGCTGAGTGGCTGGAGAGCCATTGGAGTGTTAGCAATATTACCCAGACCTAATTTTTCTTAGGTCTGGGTAGTATCTCAAGTGAGGTTTTATGCTAATTTAGGGCCCCTTCCTTTATTCATCCAGGCACTGGGGCATATATTCTTATGGGTTGAATGGAATCTTAGGCAAACAGGCAAACATCTGTGTTAAAGGGTTGTGAGAAAGAAGTCATTAATCTTTTGTGTTAAAGGGGTTCGCTCTGTGGGTCCCTGCGGATCATCATGGCGAAAGGAATGAGACATTTGGTTATAGTTCCAATGTTTTCATATATGTATGTTATAAAAGAAATATATATATATATATGTAGATATAGCTAGACACAAACACACCTAAGGTCATATCATCCACCTCCATCATTTCATCATTTACCACAATTCATTTTCACAACAGTTCATATCATTTCATCACAGTATCAACACAAAATAAGACCACATAATTTCATACATCATCATCCCACATCATTTCATCACCATCCATCATCACATAAATTCATATCATAAAGTTTCATCATAATATTTTATCATAATATATTATTATAAAATAATATCATAAATCTAAATCATCTACGTCTAACATTCCTATGTTCGAATCAAACATTTTCATATATTATGATATGAAAAAATATAGGGTTAAAGTCTTTTAAAGTTTTTTGGTGTAATGTTGAGGTAGGATTAATAAAGCCCCCAAGTTAATCAAGCGCTTTTTCACCGGAAATTTTTGGGCAATACTAAAGTCCTCTACGTGCTGATTTCCCCCCTAATAACACTGAAACACCCCCCAATTAATCATGCCCCTCCGGGATCCCCAAATTTTTGGTGGGACTAATTTGCTATTACTCCCTTTTACTTTTTAATTCGGATTACAATTTCCAGGGTTACTTCCTATTTTGGTTTACCATAGGTATTCTTATCTTTTCTCACTGGAATCTGATGGTTTACCATTCATTTTCGAATCTTCCCTCATAGGAATTTGATGGTTTCTACGTGGTTTCCTCATCTTCCCTCAAAGGAATTTGATGGTTTACCAGAGGTTTTCTGATCATGTCTCATTGGAATTTTATGGTTTACCCTAGGTTTTCTTATCTTTTCTCATAGGAATCTCATGGTTTACCATTCATTTTCGAATCTTCCCTCATAGGAATTTGATGGTTTCTACGTGGTTTCCTCATCTTCCCTCAAAGGAATTTGATGGTTTACCAAAGGTTTTCTGATCATGTCTCATTGGATTTTTGTATGGTTTACCATTAATTTTCGAATGTTTCCTCATAGGAATTTGATGGTTTCTACGTGGTTTCCTCATCTTCCCTCAAAGGATTTTGATGGTTAACAATAGGTTTTCTCATCTTTTCTCATAGGAATCTGATGGTTTACCATAGGTTTTCTCATCTTTTCTCATAGGAATCTCATGGTTTACCATTCATTTTCGAATCTTCCCTCATAGGAATCTGATGGTTTACCATAGGTTTGCTTATCTTTTCTCATAGGAATCTGATCTTTCCTCATCCACCTCGCAAGTATGCTCTTGCAACGTGGCACTTTTTTTACTACTGCTGCTACTACTACTACTACTACTCCTCCTCCTGCTGCTGCTGCTGCTTCTTCTACTGCTGTTACTACTGCTACTACTACTACTACTACTACTACTACTGCTACTGCTACTGCTACTGCTACTGCTACTGCTACTG
Source organism: Cladocopium goreaui (assembly GCA_947184155.2). Lineage (NCBI taxonomy): Eukaryota > Dinophyceae > Suessiales > Symbiodiniaceae > Cladocopium > Cladocopium goreaui. The sequence goes on from CAMXCT020001790.1 coordinate 21,113, forward strand.
CTACTGCTACTGCTACTGCTGCTGCTGCTACTGCTACTGCTACTACGGCTACTACTTCTACGACGACGACGACGTAATTTGATATGCACATATACAAGTGGATCCGGATAAGCCACAACCCAAAAAAAAGAGGGCATCTTGAAGGCACCCTCTATCAGTGCAAGGGCTGTGCTTTCAGGGGGTCGAAGCCGCACTATTGCCAAACACACTGGTTTCAGAGGTTTTTTGTGGGTTGGCTCATCACGTTGGGAAGAGGTGACTCTCTTTCATTGCAATAGCTGTCCTTTCATTAGGTCGAAGCCGCGCTATTGCCAAACACACTGGTTTCAGAGGTTTTTTGTGGGTTGGCTCGTCATGTTGGGAAGAGGTGTCTCTCTTTCATTGCAAGAGCTGTGCTTTCATTAGGTCGAAGCCGCGCTAGTGCCAAACACACTGGTTTCAGAGGTTTTTTGGCTCATGATGATGGGAAAAGTTGATTTTTTATCGTTGCAAGAGCCTTTCGTGAGCTGGAGGCGACTACCAAAGGGTTGGGGAGGGTTATTTGGGGGGGTTTTATTAATTGGGGGGGTTGTTTGGGGGTTTGGCTGCGGGTTTGGTTGGGGGGTTAGGGGGGTGTTGCGCATTGTGTTTTTGATTCCGGCAAACCCCTTCCAGGCCCAGTCAGTGGTTCTATAAAGCCATTTTTTGCCATTTAGGGCAAGCCCCCATGGCATAGTGGTATTGAATAAACTTTGGGCCAATGGAGCCAGGTTCGATTCCCGGCGGGTGCGTCTTGCAGCCCGGGGGTGGCACACAGCGGCTTAGATTCCCGGAGGGTGCGTCTTGCAGCCCGGGGGTGGCACACAGCTGGCTTGAATGCTTGTGTGTTGTGCCTCTTTCTCTGCCAATGTCTTGCTGTTATGTTAGCTACCTTTGCCTGCTTCTGGACATTGCATCTAATTACTTCCAGTGGCTTTCTTTCATTGCAAGAGCTGTGCTTTCCGTACGTCGAAGCCGCACTATTGCCAGCACACTGGTTTCAGAGGTTTTTTGTGGGTTGGCTCATCATGTTGGGAAGAGGTGACTCTCTTTCATTGCAAGAGCTGTGCTTTCATTAGGTCGAAGCCGCGCTAATGCCAAACACACTGGTTTCAGAATTTTTTTGTGCGTTGGCTCATCACGTTGGGAAGAGGTGACTCTCTTTCATTGCAAGAGCTGTGCTTTCATTAGGTCGAAGCCGCGCTATTGCCAAACACACTGGTTTCAGAGGTTTCTTGTGGGTTGGCTCATCATGTTGGGATGAGGTGACTCTCTTTCATTGCAAGAGCTGTGCTTTCAGTAGGTCGAGCCGCACTATTGCCAAACAGACTGGTTTCAGATGTTTTTTGTGAAGTTGCCATCAATTGGGC
>CAMXCT020001790.1:27500-82500 GCA_947184155.2 Cladocopium goreaui
GGGGGAGGTTTATTAATCCGGGGTCAACATTAATGGTTTTCCAGATTTGTTTCAATTTTGTAATTCTGGCTTCATCATCTTTTAAGTATTCCTCCATATATGTTTGTTTTTTCTCTTCTTCCTTTTTGAGTTTTTCCTTGCTGGAATGGCTGTCGGTTTTGACATGTTTGGACAACCTGCATTGTTTCACATTCCGTTGGCGAATGTCGCAGAATACTTCCTTTTGATTATATACTTTGTTACTCTCCTTTTGTTTGTCCAAGCATTCAATACACATTCTATTCATTCCATTGAACTCGTCACCATTTTTGTTTTTCTTACACTTTGTGCACTTTCTACTCTCCATACTATTATAAGGTATTATCCTTTCAATTTTAAGTGTATTTCCTTATGCCATTAAAAAAACACATATTATCTGATATGAAAATTTATGGGATTCAAATATAAATTCCTTGTTGTATTCTTTCATACACTTTGTCAAACTTATTCTCGTCTATAATTGTATTTCCAATAAACTGTTCGTTGTCTTTGATATGCAACAATATTTTTCTTAAGCAATCTATAAAGGTTTCATGATTAAAGTTATCATCCATACAATCAGCATCATTAATATTCATTTCTAACATGCAGAATGCAACCGTAGAATATGATTTGTTACAACATGTTTCAATCCTTGTCCACAATCTTGATAATGTCTTATCTCTTTTTCATTTAATACTAAATTCATTTTATCATCTGGAATTTCATTCACTAAAGTATTATAAACGTAAATTTGAATTTGTTCATCAATATCATCATCGTCACAAGGGTTAATATCAATTTCAATTGAATCAAAATGACTCATTATATTTGAGCAACTTTTACAGGCTACATATTCACAAATTTTATTACCAATACCATCGGTAAAATTATTTTTTATAATTCATTTTATTGTTGCATATTCACTACATTTACAGCTTAAGATTTTTTGTTTGATGTATTCTTCTTGATTGATTTCACGTTCACTACTTGTATCACTGAATGACATAGTAGACTTCCTATAAATGGTAATTTATATGTTCAGCAATTCATGCCTCAATAGTGGTCTATTGTATCCTTCTAATGTATAATATGTTTGATTCAATTTTTCATCAATGGACTCTACGGTATACTCACCTTTCAAAAAGTGTGAGGTTCTCTCCTTCTCCGTTGTTGCTTTCTTCCTTTTGATTTTTACTCTGTCTCCCACAAATAGTTCAGGATAGAGCCTCTGTTTCTTTGCTTTCATTGCAATGTTTAATCTTGACTTGAATTCATTGTCTGTATCTCTGGCTTTATACGGTGTTTGACCAGTAGCGGAATGCACATCTTTATTATTGTAAGTTAACACAATTTCATCTATGTAGTCTATCCATTGTATATTCGTTTTTTATTCTTTTCATCGTTCTCAACTCTTTTGCATAATTTGTCTTTAAAAGTTGTTTGTAAAACGCTCGGCAAAAGCAGGATGGCCTCTTGTCCTATACAATTCGGTCTTCGCTTTCTACATATGCTTGGAATTCACCACTTGCTATAGCTTTCTCGTCGTCGGTGTATATGATTTCAGGTTTCTTTGCCATCTTCTCTATCGCTTTCTTTGTTCCTTGAATAACACTGCCTGTCTCTTTCCTTCTTACTGGGACTACGACACCATACTTACTCAAACAATCAATACAGACTAATCCAGCTCTGTATCTTTGTTTTACCTTTAAATCTTTTTTGGAAATAAAGAATATATCAACTTGGTATTAGGTATCTATGATTGTTATGTGGAACAACAAAGCTGTTATAGCCTCTCGGGTTCATTTTTATCTCTACACTCTTTTCGAAAAAATCTTCAACATCTTTCAAAGTAATAGATTTGTCTTTCTCTCTTGCATCCTTCAAAGTAGTGTTTTTGGAACCAAACCCTGCTTTATAAAAACATATGTTTCCTATGATTTCTTGCTTACTCATACCAATATTTTATTAAGTTTATTATTTTGAAAAAATCTAATGTGAAGAAGAATTGCAGTGGCAACAATAAGCCTCGCTGTTGTCAATAGAATGGCACAGTCCATTATCACCTCTCTGCGCCGTAAAGTTACTTGATAATTTGCCACCTCTGGTATCAAGATTAAATTTAACTCCACACTTTGCACAACAACCCTTGAACATCTTCAAACATGGTCATCAATGTATTCATCAACTATTTCTCTTCCTCCTTTTCTGTCTTGTCCTTTGTGACCTTCAACCTTGTTTTTAAAATAGTTAACTACCAAATTCTTAAACATATCTTCGTCGGCTGTAATTATCATTTTTGAAAAATATACATTATTGAAATCTGTTGCTCTGGTTACAGCACACCATAGCCATTCTTTGCTCACCAAATAGTCGTTGTAATAGTTGTTTCCAATCCTGAACTTGTAGAGTTCATCACCACTCTCTTTCTTTTTAAGTGATTTCAGGTTATGGTTCAAAGTGTATATGTGGCTGTTCTTAATCAATCCGTTGAAGTTATGTAGCTATGGCAGTTGAAGTTTACAGGGTTATGTTTGTAAATCAAGTTGCTGTCAATGTCATATATATATATATATGTAATTATATATATATACTCTTGCTTGGATATTGAAATGTTTAAAGCTTTATCCGTCCATTTCATTGATTCATGACTCTGCCGCAGCCACTCAGCCACTCAGCCGCTGTGCCAGAGTGGCTGATGCAGCCACTCAGCCACTCTGCCAGAGTGGCTGGAGCAGCCACTCAGCCACTCAGCCACTCAGCCACTCTGCCAGAGTGGCCGACGCAGCCACTCAGCCACTCAGCCACTCTGCCGGAGAGGCTGGAGGAGCAGCCACTCAGACACTCAGCCACTCAGCCACTCTGCCGGAGTGGCTGGAGGAGCCACTCAGCCACTCAGCCACTCTGCCAGAGTGGCTGGAGCAGCCACTCAGCCACTCAGCCACTCAGCCACTCTGCCAGAGTGGCCGACGCAGCCACTCAGCCACTCAGCCACTCTGCCGGAGAGGCTGGAGGAGCAGCCACTCAGACACTCAGCCACTCAGCCACTCTGCCGGAGTGGCTGGAGGAGCCACTCAGCCACTCAGCCACTCTGCCAGAGTGGCTGGAGGAGCCACTCAGCCACTCAGTCACTCTGCCAGAGTGGCTGATGTGAAAATTTCAATAAAATTTCCGCCATTGCGCGTTCAATCTAATTTTCGAAGGCGGAAAGCCCCAGGCATGATCATGTTTAATGTGGAACCCCCACTCATAAATTTTTGTTAAAAATTATTCCATGTTACCCACAATTCTGCGATTTCTGGATCCCATGGTTAAAATTTGGAGACACTCAGTGTTGTAGTCATGTTTATTCTCAAGGAGTGTACTGAACCTATCAATGATACCTTGCCCCTGATGGTGGATAGTGTTGCTGCTGTTTTGAAATTTGTACAACGACGTTTGGGAAAGGCCTCCAGTGACTTCAAACATTCAACGCTGGGCACACCCACTGACAGATCACTGTCCTTGCGCACCAATATTCTGCTGTCCCGCGACATCGCCCATTCTCTCAACTTCACGAAGAATGACACCGCGCTGGTCATATGCGTCAGGAACAGCGAAAGCAGCGTCCATTCTACGTTCACCTGCAGTGGATCAAAGCGGTTTAATTAAATAGGCAGGCTCTGGAAAGACATGCTCGTATCCGTATCTCAGGCCAGTGAAGCAGAATTCCAACCTAAGTAATCTAGTATACAAAACATACGCATCCACAAAACATAAATCAACCAAAACATCCCGAAACCATTCTGTAACACCGAGCATCATTGGCCGCAAGGTTTGCGTACATCAGGAAGGCAATGTAGCTGGTTTGGAATTGGAGTTTTGCGCAATTTTGAAGGAGGTTTACGAAAAATGCATCAAACAACATGATGCGCATGTCCATCTTGAGGACGTGGAAGAAGGTGTAAGGACGTTCCTCTGGATCTGAGACGAGTTTGAAATAAGCACGCTTGATAGCATATTCAGTCTGACCGTCCAGAAGAAAAACCATTCTATTGAGACTGGCCAACGTCTTCATGGCATCAGCATGCCAGACTCGCATCCAACAAAAAGGGACGGCGTAACCATGTGGTTCTGCACCACATCCATAATCCACCCGCTCACATTTGATCACTTTCGTGGGAACAGCCCTAAAGATGTAGACAACCAGCTGGACCACAAGGAAACACCAAGCAAGACCTCTGGAGCAACTGGGGTGGCACATGTCAGGGATCTACTTTAGTGGGATACCTGTGTTTGGGATCCGCCATGCGAGGCCCTACTGCCAGCTCAGTCAAGAGCCAAGGAGAGCTATTGCCCTCACAACACATCTGCTCCTGACCTGCCTGGCTGGCGTGATCAACAGAGTTCTGGCGTGAAAAATCAGTGAAAATGATGGATGATCAGAAAACTTTCTTCGAATCTATTTTGACACTCTCCCCGCCTGCCAAAGCCAACAAGTTTCCGCCTAGCTCAAACGGTTTCCAACTGGAATCGTTCCAAGCCTTTGACCACGCTGGTTCAAGTGTTTCTCTCCATCCTGGAAATGGGATGAAAAGCTTGTCGGTTTCCGGGACCCATGCACTAAGCAGCTTACGCAGAACACATGCTGCTGGGAATTGCGGAGCAAAGGCAGAATCTGCAAATTGCATGAGGCCACGTCAGTTAGGACAGTAGGATTAAGCTCTCCCATCTTGTCTATGCCCTGACGCCCAACTTTTGTCACATTTACAGTAAACACCCTTCCCCCGCCTATTGCTAACCATCCCCCCAATCCCCCAAACACTACACTACACTACAACTACACTACAACTACACCACATCCAGCAGGTGTGCCAGTGACCACTGCAACCACTTCAAAAAGCACAACTCCAACCACCTTTCGGTCTATCAGTGGGTTCGCTCTGCCATCCATGCATGGCAAAAACTCACCTCTCCTATAGGTTTCCTCTTTGAAACTTCCGCCACCGCCTTGCGCGGTATTACTATTACTGGTACATTTTTATGATAAACTAGTTCATCAAAGAATGTAACACTGATGTATTGATTTAATGTTTTGCTGTTAGCATCCTTTTTGCGTTTTTTTTCATTTACATAATGTTTGAAAAAAGTTGGGCGTTCAGGGCACGAACAAAATCTGTGAGCTGAGTAATGATCTCCACCTTCTAATTATCTCTCAAATTGCTGCAGTGGTCTCCCACACGGTGCGTCGGGATGCCAATGTGCCCCTACCCGTCCCCCGCTGCCTTTGCAATCAAGAGATGCCCGAATTGCGCTGGCTGCCAGAAGTCCCTGTGACCAGACTTCAGCCTGCATGACGACGCTCAAGAAGATGGAACAGCACGTCCAGCATTTGAAACTTGTTTTAAACCACAAGATTCGTTTGGGCCCTGAAGTCGCGATCACTGGAATGACAAGGTAGGTAAAGCACTTCCACTCCTGGTCTGTGGGCGTTTATCCGAGAGAAATTGTGAGGTACCCGTACGAGCATTTCTCAGTGTTGAACTTGCAACCTTTGTAGCGACTCTAGTTATCCATGGTAACTTTACACAGGGTGGAGGGAAAGAAACAAAAGTGACAGCCGAGGATCAAGCAGCACCATGATTGCCACCCATAAGAAAAAAGGAAGCCACAACCAGTATGGGTATGTGGCCAGCATCTCATGCTTCCCTTCGCAGTGTGATGATGCGACAGCTAGCACAGGCACCAGGATGCTGGCTACGAAGCAACCAGCGGTTGCCCACGGCATGAAATATTTCAGCGGCGGTCCACATACGTCGAACAGTCCAGGCTGGTAGAGGCCCTGGTAGTGCTTGGGAATTGGAAGGTGCGTCAGCTCCCATTCGTCCTCGTCTTCCCTGTTAAGTTTCACTCTTTCTTCTATAAACCTGGAGGAAGCAAGACAAACATTGGAGGCGTAATAAAAGCAATGTGTTGTATCTGGGCAATCCATGGAGTTTTCCAAAGACTTGTCAAAATCTGTTCTGGCACCTGACAATGGGTCCAAATGATCGGGATGTTTCGGGTCTTTCAAATATATACATTGCGCACGCCTGATGATATGTATAGGAACCTTCCAGTAGTGCGCCAACATCCATGAAAAAAGTGTCTGTGAAACGAACGAAGGACATCCTTGAAAGGTTTATAGGCCAGGCATCAAAAAGTTGCCCTTGATTGAAACAAACAGACTTAGGGATCTTAGGGCGGCGGGCACCGGATGTCACCGGTCACCGGAGTACTTCCACGCTGAACCTCCTGGCCTTCGGTAAAATCTGATTTTTGCCTTTCTGCTTGCATCACCTTCGCTATCACGGCCAGTCCTCAGGAAAATGACCAGCTGGCACCCATGTTGCCCAAGCCATGCACTCACACAAAACAAACTATGTACTGAAGGACGACCCTGACACTTGTTGGACATGCAAGGACTCAGTAGTTTTTAGTTTTACGATTTACGGTTTTCAAGTTGGGTGGGTTAGCACATCGCTGCTGTGAATAATGCCGTCTTTTTTCGATCGTATTGTATGTATTTGAGACCGTGTTCCAGTTGACTATCACATTGCACATGCATGCATGCATGCACAGGCACGCAAGCACTCCCTTGCGCACACAACATTGATAAGCATACAAACATATAAGTATAGTATATGCGTCTATTTGTCTCTTTTCGGGGTTCGTCACAAATAACAAAACAAGATTTCAACACTCATTTTTCCAAACCAGTTTCATTTGGGACAAAGTGAGATTGAGAAATCATTCAACGTGCAACCCAGGTTCAGCTCGTAAACGTGCATGCATCTGCAAATAATTTTAAAAAAAATCGAACTATGAATTAAAACACCCGTTTGTTTTTGCGGTTACTTTGGTTGCGGAGGGCGTTCTAGAGATCCATCAATGCCTGCAACATGGTTTCCAAGAATGTTTTTGGTGTTTATGAATTATTTCAATCAACTGTGATGCAGGTAAAAACACGTTTCTCTAGGAATCCATGAACTCCTCAATGTCAAAACCAGGAGAAGACCTGCTCCAAATCCAAAATTTGGTGATGGACAGAGACAGGCTGCAATACCAGATTTTTCCTTTGGGCCTGAATCTTTCCCATGACAGTCAAAACCGTGCAAAGAAGGCTGCATGACCACAAACAAGACTCGAGAAGTGTTGTCATTTTTCAGAACTGGAAGAAGGAACGCTATCTTTTTGTTCCGCGGCTGGAAACAAATACTTTATCCGTTTTGAAACCAGTATCACACCAACATGTTTTTTGCATTACTGTAGTAAATACGCTTGAGCTTTAGATCTCCTCCTGCGCGGATTTTGTTTTGCTTGGTTCACCTTCGGTTAAGTCCCACCTCTAGATTGTTTATACAAAACATATCAAAACATATTCTATGATATTCTATGAAGATCTCCTAGCTTGAGCTTGTTCCAGACAAAGCTTTGGCTTGTCCTATTAGTTCCTTACCCTGCTCTGCCCAAGGAGCTCTGGGCATCAGCCAGGATCAGCTCAGGCATTCACTTCGTCTCACTCGAAGAATTGACAGCTCAGCCAGGATCCAGAGAATGGAGTTAAACTGTAACTCTGCGTTTAAGTACTGAGGTTAGTGGGCATTTAAACATGGCCTGGTTTTTTGGCCACATCCCCAACAAAAATCCCAATTCCGCTCAGGCAAAGGGAACATCCTGGCCCAAAAACACATTATTCAGTCTCACACAAACCATTACAGTAAACTCTTTTCACCAGGTGTCCCCTGGCAGCCATGCATTCAAGTCACAGGACACTTCCTCCACTTCTTTGGTTGCGAATTCCCTGGTTGTCACTTCCAAAGATCGCCGAGACAGCAGTTGGTGAAAGATCCAAGTCTTCCTGCATCTTCAGCCGCGTGGCCACATGCACAAACATGCACAAACATGTGAAAATTATGGGCTCACACCTTCCACGTGATTTTGGGTTGCTTCTGTCTGAGAAAACCACTTAAACTCATACCACCAGGAGAAGGCAATACAACTGCAAAAATGCTGCGCTGTCAACACGCAGGCACACACACTTGGAAAGAACTTATAGCTAGCTCATGGAGTGACATGTAGCATGTACATAAAATTACCCTCGTCTGTTGCCAGGGGGGGGTGAGGCACCTAAAAAAATAAATTAAAATGCAGGGGCCTAAGGAGAAAATGCCAATAAAATGAGAGGGCATAAGGTAAGATAGGAAAACCGAAGCAAAACACAATGGACAGGTACAAAAAGAAAATGACGTCAGGCACCCTCCACCTGGCCACTGTTGGACCTACATTTTGCAACTGTTGGACCTCGGGCTCCGGCATTTTCTTTTGGGTTGATCTTGTTTTGTCTTGTTTCCTTCTTTGATTGGTTTTAACCATCTTTGAAGGAAAACCCGAAAACCCCCAAAATGGCAAGACCCAACTGATCTGTACAGAATAGATTGTTTCCCCAACTGCCAGGAAGTGGTAAGTATTGACAAGCCAAAACAGGCATCTCAAACCAACCCCCAATATAGGCACTATAGTGACCTAGTCTGGAAAATTGAAAGAATACAGTATATCCTACAAAAAATGGGGGTGCCCAAGGGTAAGAATAGCAATCCTCATGCGGGTGCCTTAGGGGCCCCCAATTTCTAGTGGATGGCAGCCATCACAAAGACGCACAGCTGTGCATCTTTGCTATGATGCTATCTCTGTCATTTAATTTGATGGGTTAGGCAGCTCAAAAAATAAAATGCACCCACAAAATATAATGCTGGGGTCTGACCCATTTTATTTTCATTTTATTTTGTTTATTTTAAAAGGGGCTTCTGCCCCTTCATTTTATTTAGGTACCCCAATGGGGGGTTAAAATTTGGGAATCCCTTTCCTATCACCGGAAATCACGTGAGTGAGTGAAGCTTGTAGCATTAATCAAATCATTTCCGCGCAAGTAAACATGAGATCACATTAATGTGATACATGATCAGCATTGATCAGCTCATGTATTCTGTCCACAGCGACAAGCTCCACTAAACATCTTGGGCTGTGATGCAATTTGCAGCTGCGCGTGGACCTTCACCACACACATGAATTTCATGAATGATCTTGACCAGGTATACAACTAACACCTAGTCGCGAAGCTTTACGCAAAGCACACCAGTACAGTACGACCTCGAGACCCCAAGCTGTCTTGAAGATTGGCAATGTCACCGAGCACATTCTGTGTGAAATTATCGTCAAGAAATGCTGCGGCGTATTGCTGGTTGGCTTCGGTCAACCATTCTGCATACTTGTCACGAAAACCCGGCGCCAGCTGTCCTCCTCCAGTTGTGCAAGTTGCGCATACACGCCTCGACGCCTCTGCTTGTCATCGTTCAACCTGACTTTCACCGCTTTGTCGATGCCAAAGAAGCTGTCCCCTTCCTTGAACCAAGGAGGCAGCCAGTCATACATCTTGGTTTGAAGCCTCGGCCACAGCAAAGTGCAAAAAGTGTGCCACAGCAAAGTTCACATGCTGCGGAGGGACATGGAGATCATGAGTTGACTTGGTATCATTGGTATCTACCACACAGCTGGGACCCGGGTTGCCCTCTCCGGGGCCCTACTCGGTCGCTCGGTCGAAGCACAAGTCATCCGGTTCAATCTGGTCATCCTTTTGGACCAGCAATTCTTCGTCGGAGGCTGGGCAACATGCAGTATTGGCAAAGCGCATGGCTGTTTAGTTTGAAACTAGTTGTATAGAACATATATGTGTTATATATTATATATATAGCAAACATATATGCAAACATATTCAAAAATAATAAACATGTGATGCAAGCTGCTGCTATTTGCCTATAGTTTCAAAAGGACTGGTGCTTGACTTTATCGTCTGCAGTTTCTGTCATGTGTGTCGATGCACTCCCACCACATTTGAGAAGTCCTAGACTTTCTTCCAACAGCCGTTGTCCGTTGCTCTGGCAGTGGTTGTATCTTTCAATTTGCACTTTAATTGGGAAGCCAAGAGTCTGCCACATTCCCTACTGTACATCAACTAAACCTCTCGAGCTGCAGGACAAATGAGGTGGCAGCCAAGTGTCAAGGTCCACTGTGAACAAGCAAACCTTGCGTCAAACCCACTAGCGCACTATCCCGCTTTCAAACTCCAATATACGCCGAGTCTTTCGTATCAGATTGGAACCTCAACATGCTGTGAAAGAAGCAGTCAACCCGGTCCTTTCACCCAAAATCAATTGGTGTTCGAAAACTTTGAATAAAAAACATTTCAAACATTCAACACCATTTTACATGAATGTTCTGCACCTCGATAGTGGCTGTCCCAAACAAGCAGGAACTGATGGTGCTCCCACCCTCAACATTACCACCCAGCCTACTAAAGCTGCATAAAATGATTTTAAAATCTACCCCGGCAAATGTTGCATAATAGCATGAGTCAACTCATCAGATCACAATGGGCCAAACGGGAAGGGAAGTTCCAAAATTAAAGCCTAGAATGGCACGAAAATAGAGTGTGCCTATAGGATGTCAAGCAGCCCTGTGTGCTTTGCAGAAACAATCTCTTGACATCTCCATCATCTGACATTCCTCCTGTCTCCTTTTCTTGACATCCTTAGTTTTTGACATTTGTTCGTGAGATTTCCTTCTCATCTCTTCTAACTCATCTCCGCTCAGCTTGTCTCGACTCGTCTCAACTTTTCTCAGCTTGCCTCAGTGCCCTCTCAGCTCCTCTCAATTCCTCTGAGCTCCTCTCAACTCAGATAAGCTCTTCTCAGCTCAGCTCTTCTGAGCTCCTCTCCGCTTTACTCAGTTTGTCATGACTCTCCTCAGTTCTGGTCACCCCTTCTCAACTCTTCTTAGCTTATCTCAGCTCTTCTCAGCGCCGCTCAGCCCTTTGCAAAACACAGTTGCGGCAGCGCCCAAACACACATCAAAAGCCACCAAAAATAGCGTAGCCAGTCCAATGCGATTAGCAGGTGCTTCTTTGATGGGCTGTGGGTTTTGTATGAGCTAATATGAGCTTAGAAGAGCTGAGATAAACTAAGATGAGCTGGGATCAGCTGTGTTTTGCTGCTGCTTGGGACTTATGCAGCTTATTGCTGCAAGTTAGCCAAGTTATTTGAAGCTGTTTAAAAAGGAGTATCAAAACGTGTAAATTCATTTCAAAAAGCGTCAAAATAAAATCATTAACTAATATTATTTATTAGGTTGTTATCTTTTTTTTGAGTTTGTTCGTGTATGTGGTGAGGTATTTTTTGGTACATGTTCGAGGGTGTTCGCGTCTTGGCTGGAGCATGTATCTTTTTTGTGGCCATCTTCGCTGAGCATCACCTGGCAGCCATTACCTCTAAGATCAGCTAAGACAATTTTCTGCCTAATAGTCCATATACAAAATGCTTGGACAGCCTAACCTTAAGTTGATTTGAAAAAAAAAACTATTCTTTGATATTGCTTGAAAGGTACAAGTATTATGTTTGCATACTTACTCTATCTTATTCTAGATGTTGTTCTTTTTCATTTGTTTCATTGTTTGTGTCTGGGATGTTGCAACTTCATGTCATGTTTGTTTTTGGGTTAGGTATGGTTTGCAGCTCATCTCAACTCAGCTCATCTCAGATGTTCTCATGTCTTCTCAGCTCTTCTCATATGTTTCAGATCATCTCAACGCCTCTCATCTCTTCTCAGCTCATCTCAACTCTTCTCCTTGCTCGGTTGTCTGTAGTGCGGAAATTTCTCATCTAAAGTTTATTTGGTCAGATCAGAATCGGGGCCCAATCTCACGATGAATATGGATCGACATATTATGAGGATCAAGATCAGAAACCAATAGCAACCAATTATCGATACTGATATAGACTTCCACAGCTCCAAAATAATAAGCCATTATCAACATATTAGCAGCCTATTTCTGACCAATCCGGAGAATATTTTTCACTACCCAATCCGCAGGGTGGAATTCGGAATGCTCAGCCCTCGAGGTTGCACAATGCTTTTTCGGTCCTGGGTCCGGTCTTGCCATGCTATGGTCCACTGGCTCGCTTTGAGCCAATGAACCCGGAGACTGCCGGAGCAAATCGGGAGGTGCATGCATTCTCGGGGCAATCCAGCACGCGCGTTGCATTGTTCTAAAGATATCTTGCCGTGCATCGTCAGGCATCTGGCCCGTCATGGAACGCAACTTCAAAGCCTTGCAAGTGTTTACAATATTTTACAATCACAAACTCAAACAATGCAAGCTTGCAATGTAAGACAATAAATGGATGGGGGCAATTTTCACCGTGCCAATTTCCAGGGCAGCCATGGAGCATCAGCTCTCCATTTTTTGGGGGGGCAGGCAGGATGCGTCCCGGACATGCGAGTGCAAGGCGGAACACATCTCTCTAAACAGGTTTCGACGGCAAGAAATTTATGTCATTATACGATATTATACGCTATATCCATGCAGGTTATCTTCCCTTCTGAGCGGACAAATGACCACGAGCACGCCTAAACCTTATATTGTACTTGTTTCCTAACATCTACGTCTACAAGACATTATCCCTTATAACAGTTTGTGTCTAACAAAAACGCATGTAAGGGTTAGAAGTGGCAATCGACTAATGACGAATGTGTCCCCAAGTTCTGGAACTTTCAGGGCCTGGCCTGGCACCACTCCCAGCAAGACAAGAAACGCGCGCAGGCTCAATTCTTCGCAGGTGCAGCTAGAATTAGCTGCCTTTGCTACGCTTATGTGCTTGCTCTTCTGTTGTTGTCATAGCTTTTCCATGAAGGGTCTGAGCTGTGGCATCGGGGTGATTGACTGCTTCCGACAGCAATGTCTGACCGCCCCATGGTTTCCCACAAGAACAAGGGGCCCTGCAACGCATGTGGTACAAGGATGTATAAGGAATCATCAACTCATCACCAAACAAGAATCACCTGCACGATGTTCGTTTCCTGTACAGCGATCTGCGCCGCAAAACATCCACAAAGCTGCTTCGCAGTCATGCGGAATGAAAGCTGCTTCAGAAGCAGTAACAAAGTAAGAACCGGCACAAGGGCCAAGATTCTTGCAGGATCCAACAACAGACTTGAACCCAATTCATCGTTCCGCGTGATTCCTCAGGCCACAAAAATGGTACGCATTGCCAATCACAAGGCGGTAAACCCAATGCCACACTGATTGGAAATGGGACATCAAAACCCATGTCTAGTCAATTTTTGTTTAAATTTCTGTACATGGGTTGGTTTACCACGCTATTCATTCTAATTGTTGTCTCAAGGCCGAATCACATTGGTTGCAATTTCTCCTCATCGATTTCCCTTTCTGAGAAGAGACGTGTTCAGCTCCAATGGCTGACCTTTGGCCAGCACAGCCTCGCTAGCACCTTGGAATGCTCAGCAAGACACATGATGCCATCACTCAGGATTAGAGGAAATGATATGCGCTATCTAGCGTTGGGAAAAACATGCAGGGAGGTATTATGGAAATGTGGTTCTCTCAACGCCAGCACCCTATAGCCCGAAAACATATCAGATGATGCTTGCGTGGCCATGGTGGTTTCGATGCTCTCGTCATCTCATGTCGAATTCTAATGCATGATTGGTTGCCACATTTTGAAACAAACATGGACATGAAAATAAATCCTCTGGAAAATGGTTTTACCGTTTCCACTTCCATGGCCGTTTCAAACTGGTACAGTAGTAGATCCAGGGATCCCAAGTGGTCACCCCAACACTGTAAGTAATGGGTATGCCCGGCCACATGGAACTCCGCACTCCATTCATCCCAAAAAATCAATCCAAACTTGCGGAAGAATTTAAAAACACGACACAAAAGTCGACAGAATGGATTTCCCATTTTGACAAATCATAGGATTTCCATTGCGGGAAGAAGTCACCCCAAGGAACCTCCGCATGGAAAATAATTGTTGGAAACCATGTTTTTCAACGCAAAACGCACTGGGAACGCAGGATTTATGAGCATGTGGGGAAACGCAGTCGCACAATACGAAAAAAACATTGTGAACGCAACATACCAGGGTAGATTCAATTCATGCAAATGTAACATGTATGACTTCACCAAGTCGTGGACCAATGCTAAACAGAATACAGTTGCGACATATATATATATATACATACATATATATTACTACAATGGTGCTCGCACAAGAAACGGTTTCAGAACGCAACACACACACACACCGGTCGCAAACGCATCATTTCGGTCTCTTGGCTGCAGATGTTCATCCCAGTGTTTTACATGTTTGTGTCGCCCAACTGTTACCCATAGGATCCATGTATGGTATATATATATAATTATATATATATGCTAACATTGGGGGTGTATTGATGGTAAATGTATGTAAATGTTACCATATATAGCATACATGGATCCTAGGGTTATCATGAATTGGTCCTCAACATGCACAACCGGCAACGGCACAAAGTCATTCATGCTGGGAAATTTCGACGGACGCGCTAAACGACAACACTCGAAGCAGTGTGGAAATGAATACTAGAGCACAGAGGGCAGGAGGTGCTATAGCGCAATTCCTCTTGAAGCAAACAATGAAGTGAGAGTCCCTCTTCTGGCTAAGGACCACAAGTTTGATGATAAAATCTCCATAGTTGAATTATATAAAATACACATCTTGGATGGTTAAATCACCCTTTCTGATGGTTGACTATAACTGAATAAAACTGATACAATTTTCCGGCCATTTCTTGATGGACCGGCTGCCAAGAGGCTGTGGCCACGAGGCCCATGGCCAGCCATGGCCACCTCATAAGGTGTTCGGCCTAAGACGCACGGTGTGAAGGCATTTTGGGGAACCTGGAAAGTCCAGCGGATGTGGACGGACACACCATATTCTCAGTTTACAAACAACTATCAAAATGGATTTCAATGAAGAATATGACAAATCTCGTGATGATAGAAAATTGTAATGAATGCTGAATGCTTGCATCCCTTGCAGCCAAAAATTGGACCCAGAAGCACAACAGCACTCAAGGCATTCTGCATGTTGAGTTCTCAATGTTTGACAAAAAATGGCAATACTAATACTCACGCCAGTTCCTTGATGTTCCTTGAAGGACCAATTTTTCTAATGTTCCGAAGTCGGGACACGTGCCAAGCAGAATGAAATAGACATTAAACTGCAAACATTTCGCTACTTGCAGTCATTTCAGACGACATGTCTCTGCCCAAGATTCCATAATTCCATTCCATACGCGCAACCAAGAGAATTTGCAGGCAACAAGTATATAGGGTCGAACCAAATTCAAAATCAAGAAAAGAGTTCCGCCAAGACAGCGTGGCGTAATCACTTCTTCTTTCCACTCATCATTTACCTCCTCACGCTTGGGAGGCCCATCCAAGCACAAAGATGCACTAAGTCACCAACTTGAACCTAAAAGTTTAAACATATGTTTAAACTGCATGTACCACTCAACCTCCCAAAGTAGAAATCTGCTTCTGCCAGAGCCCCTTCCATCACCACTCTTGTTAAATCAGGTCAGTAATCAGTTGTGGCATCGCAGGTTCTTCCCTTTTGCACATTTTGCAGTGCCACATCCTTAGCCACATACTTGCCCTTTTCATCCCTTTTCCATACATGAAAAAGTCGATCCAAAAAGGTCCATGTAGAGATTGTCCATTACAAAGGCCGCCAGGGTTCCAACATGAGACCCCGCCCTTAAGTTTTTTCTGCGTTCGCGTTTTTTTCTTTTGGCGACAGAATTAGCGAAAGATTTTGACATGAGACCCCCGCAAACGACAAACGTGGTGTTCGCGAGAGATTCGCGAAAGCAATTTTTTTTTGTTCGCAAAGAATGGCCGTTTGCAGATAAAGGAATTTAGATCCACCGCCACATAGTTTCTTATCTGTTCAGAATTTCTGTTGCTCAAAGTCAAAGCCACCGCAATGAATTTGCAAATCAACTCAAGTCAATGTCAAGCCGAAGATTGCGACGTCGCTGAAGTTTCAGAGCCAGTGTGCTTCCTTCCGCTTTCCACTCGTTTCTTACTACGTTCAGGCACATCCCAAGACCCAACACAAAGTGAAACTTTGAACTGCAAGTTCCCAAAGAAGAACATCAGCTGCCCCACGAAGCCCTTTTCCAAGGCCAAGAAACAACGCCATACGGCCTTGGTGCTGAAACAACCAGCTGCTGCTTCAAATCATGAATCAGGCTGGACGCCTAAAATTCAACATCAGCACGACAATGAAAATGATGAAAGCCTTCACTTCAAAACAATCTGCTGTCTCCTTTCTTGGAGGGAATTGGGCATTAGGCTTGACTTTCGCAGCATCATGTGTTGCGCATGTCTATAGTGGTTCGTGAATAACTTTGGACTATGCACGTGAACTGCGCACAATTGGTGAAAGCAAGGCTTGCTCTGCCAAAGCTATTGTTAACAGTGCGACCGTCTGGATCTGAAGTGTTTGTATTGCTCAAGGCAACATGACTTTCTTGCATCATTTTGTAGCACTGCAGTGAAATCAGAGCAGGTTTCTATGCATGGAGACATGTCTTAACAGCATATGTGTTCTTCTGCAAGAAAATATTGTAATAATATTGTACTCTAAATCTTGTAGACATGGCTCGCACACCCCTGGATGCTAACTGCGTTGCCATGAGGGACTGAAAGTATTACAGTATATACCATTATATAAATATACCATTATATACTCATATATACCCCACAATAGCACTCAAACTCTGACCTGCTGATTTCACGAAGTGTGTGGCCACTGCATGACATCTCTGGGGTGGCGGCCGTCCTTGGCGGATGTCAGGAGCTCGACCACCTGGGGGCGGCCGTCCGCCAGTAGCAACGGCGTCAAGCCTTGGCGATCTTTCCCAGGGGATCCCAAGGTAGGGGTTCTCATTTTAGTGTAACACTGTTTGATGAGGGGTGGGGTTTGAAGAGTATGCATAAGACGTCATTGAACCATAAATTCACAAGCAAAGTGGACCCGTGTTGCACTTAATTGCTGGTACCACTTTGCAAGATTACCGATTACCAATCTAAGCGTCAAATCGTCTAATGTCAAACAAAATATCTTACCCTCATGATCCTCATGACTGTTTGTACTAGTTTCTACCAAACTTTGTCATCGGGAATCCCAGGGGTATGTAGCAGAAGAATTGTGCGGAACTATCACTCCTGCCTTGGGCCGAATTGGTGAGGACAGTCATAAAAAAGGTGCTAGTCTACTACGTGCAGGAAATCAACGTCCGACTTAGTTTGCAGATGTTTGCAGCATGTCTCTGTTCAAATTTCCGTGTCACGAAACCACGGCAACTTGCAATTGAAAACATCAAGGTACCAAAGTTATTACTCGGATCCTGAAGTTGTCCCCATCACCTTTTGCTGTGCCGCATCCTCAGCCACTTTTAACCTTTTATATCTAGTGTCTTATCTGTTCGGAGCTTCTGTTGCTCAGAAGTCGAAGCCACCGCAACCACTCAACATCAGAAATCTGCTTCCGCCCAAGCCTCTTCCATCACCTCTTCTGCCAGAACCACACCCTGGCCCTCAGAAAACTTAGAAACCCTTCTAAGATCATGGCCCTCATTGTTGGCCGCGTCCACCTTGGCCCCTGCAGTAATCAGCTTCTCGACCACGGCGGCGTGTCCGTTCCGAGCTGCCCAATGCAGTGCCGTGTTGCCTCGGCACACGACGCTCCAACACGGCTGGCTACGGCGCCATCACAGAGGAGAAAGAGCAGCCACGGGGAGTGCTCAGAAACCCCATCATCCTTGCGGGGCTCTGCCAATGTTTAGCAGTTTGGCATGCTTCAATATTTCTTTAAGGCAGCATCACGAAACAATTTGTTTCTTGCCTTTCTTATCTTGCTTCTTGTCTTACAGGCAAATGGGCCTCTTGTTAGCAGCATCATCACCTCTTCTGCCAGAACCACGCCCTGGCCCTCATAAAACTTAGAAACCCTTCTGAGACCACGGCCCTCATTGTTGGCCGCGCCCACCTCGGCCCCCGCGGTGATGAGCTTCTCGACCATGGCGGCATGGCCGTTCCGAGCTGCCCAATGTAGTGCTGTGTTGCCTCAGCACATGCTGCAGCACGGCTGGCTACGGCGCCATCACAGAGGAGAAAGAACAGCAACGGAGAGTGCGCAGAAACCGCATCATCCTTTTGGGGTCTCGCGCAAAGTTGATCACACTGAGGATATGTAGAGATATCTGCCAACGTTTAGCAGTGTTCAGCCTTTTTAGCGTGCTTTAAGATTTTTTGAAGGCATCGCGAAAACAACTGAGACGCATTGCAAAACAGAATGCTTTCTTGTCTTTCGTTACCTTGCGTTAATCTGACAAGCAAATGCGCCTCGCTTTCCCAACATCATGCATCAGTTCATGAATAACTTCGGACATACCCTGTACTGCCGGAGGCAACACTCGTTCTGCCAAAGCCAATGCCTCATAAACTGATCGTGTCTGATGTGGTATTGTTGCTCGAGGCAGGCTACAAACGATTTTGCATCATCTTGCAGCCCTGCAGTAGAATCAGGGCAGGCCCCGCTAGAGACATGCCTGATGAAACCATGGCAAATTTCCGATTTTAATGTGTATAAAGGGATTGCAAGCCCCTTGCAGACTGATGCAATTCTGACACAATTCGGTAATAAAATAGCACTCAAACCCGCTGACTTCTTAAGTTGTGCTGCCGACTTCTATACACCAGTCATCGTAGATAGGATGCACTCAGACACAAAGGGTGACAAATCCTGATGAACTGTGCGATTCAATAGCGGGGCTGTAGGAAATTCTTTCTTGTCTTTCTAAGTGTGCGCCACCTATATTCCCAGAGTATGAAATCAGACGGATCAATATATCAGATCATATCACATCTCCTTCCCCCAGTGTGCGCCCAGGATTCACCCCCGCACTGCGATACTTGCTGCATCTTACTGCGCTCTGGGGCCGCGGCCGCTGTTACTCTTCACCTGCAGGGAGGCGCCAGACTTCAGCAGCGAGTCCACCACTTTGGCCTTGTTGAATTCTGCCGCCCAGTGCAGCGGCGTCCGGCCTCGGGCATGAGGGCTACCAAGTCGCTTAAAATTGAACACTCATGATACTCATGAGAACTCGCGGTGTGCTCTTGCATGTGCACTTTACATGTACATTCTGTACAGTAACTGTAATCATTAGGGGCAAACATTGCAAGTGCTGCATTTGACAACGGAAGGAGAAACGCAATAGGAAGGGGTCTGACACTGGTGACGGGGCTGTGTCTGGATTGTGGTCTGTTGTCACGCATGAAAGTCATTGGACATGTTTTTTCTGCCAAGGGAAATGTTCGCTTCACACTGTACAGAGAAAAGGTTTGGGGGGTTGAAACATATCAGTATGTATCAATACAGGTTTCAAAAACATCACTTCAAGTCTGTGGTGCTGGACTTAAGAGTAGCACATCGATATTGGTTGTCACTCAGAGGATCATCTGGATTAGAAACCGGACATGGGAAACCAACCGGATATGATCCAGAGCTAAAAAAGGAACTGATCACTCGTCCTTATTGTACAGTACCATGATACTATTTGGAAAAACATGACTGAGAAAGAAGAACCATTCGACCGGACAAGTCTGTTTGGCACTTTTTTCAGAGCAAGTCACAACAGAACCAATTCATCCAATATCATCGAATCACACTCGTCACTCATCTGCCAACAACATCCTTCATACCTTGGATTAATAAACCCCCAGTTTGTTTAATTGGGAAGGTACCATAAAAAAGTATCATATTATGACTATTGGAGGAGTACCCCCTAATTAATAAACCATGGTTTAGTCTCATCCGGGGTTGACATTACAAAGACATGATGTTAGGATCCACATCAAGTCCCACAGCTTCGTTGCTGCAGCTCTGGGATCGCGGCCAAATGCATCCTCTGCCTCTACGGAGGCGCCGGAAGTCATCAGCAGCTCGACCACCGAAACGTGGCCTTTTTCAGCTGCCCAATGCAGCGGCGTTTGGCCTCGGCGGCCACGAGACTCGGGGTGGCGAGACTTGGGTCAAGTCATTGTGCCCCGGGACTGGTATTTTCCGGTTGAGGCTCGTGGATTCTGAAGTAAGTTGAAGACATTGCAGACACTTCTGTCAGATTGTCGTAAAGGTCGCTTAGCAGAGTGCCAAAACATGTAAGTAGCAGAAGACTTGGGGGGCATGATCACTTCTGCTGCTGGCTCTTCCAGGTGGTTGCGCGAGGGACGGTTTAACATGGCTTAACCATGCTTAACTATTTTCTTCCTCGTCAGCTGGTGCAGTGTCGTTAATTAATGCTGTTCCACATCCAAAGTCACTCTCACTCATTATCCTTACTTGTGGGCACCATCGGTCGCGGTATCGCTTGCGACCGCCAAATTTGCATCGCTTACAACATCACCATCACCATCACCATCACCATCACCATCATCATCACCACCATCACCATCACCATCACCATCACCATCATCATCATCATCATCATCATCATCATCATCATCATCATCACTTTCACGTCTTTTCCTTCATCATTAACATCATTGACATCAATAACCGAAACATGCCTGTTCTGAACCGAAGGTTCATAAGGAAAGACAGTTAGGTTGACAAAGCAGCCCTTGCTGCTTGTAAAATTCCTGCTGTGTCTTGCTCCTCCTTCTCTGTTTTGCTCTGCTCTGCTGTCCTTCTGTTACTTCGTTTGGCCCTCCACTTCTTTGCCTGCCACCTTTCTCGCGGCCTTACGCTCTGTGTATATGCCCGTGTTTGGTGTAGCGTTGCGTACGCGTAAGCAAGCGATTTAGTTGGGATCTATTTGTTCCCAAAGCCAATTTTATTTATACGTAGGTTTATTTTAAAACCTTTTGTCAAACAAACTTGACAAACCCTGTGAACTTGCTGTGTGAAGCAACGAAAGCCTAAAGGGGTCGTACCTGTGTACTTCCTGTGTGAAGCAAAGAAAGCCTAAAGGGATCTAAAGGGGTCTTACCTGTGTACTTCCTGTGTGAAGCAAAGAAAGCCGAAAGGGGTCGTACCTGTGTACTTCCCGTGTGAAGCAAAGAAAGCCTAAAGGGGTCGTACCTGTGTACTTCCCGTGTGAAGCAACGAAAGCCTAAAGAGGTCCTACCTGTGTACTTCCTGTGTGAAGCAAAGAAAGCCTAAAGGGGTCTTACCATGTCTTACCTGTGTACTTCCTGTGTGAAGCACAGAAAGCCTAAAGGGGTCGTACCAGTCGTACCAGTGTACTTCCTGTGTGAAGCAAAGAAAGCCTAAAGGGGTACTTCCTGTGTGAAGCAAAGAAAGCCTAAAAGGGTCGTACCTTTGCACTTCCTGTGTACAGCAAAGAAACCCTAAAGGTCTCGACCTGTGTACTTCCTATGTGAAGCCAAGAAGCCCCAAAGGGGTCGTACCTGTGTACTTCCTGTGTGAAGCAAGGAAAGCCTGAATGAGTCGTACCTGTGTACTTCCTGTGTACAGCCAAAAAAACCTAAAGGGTCGACCTGTGTACTTCCTATGTGAAGCCAAGAAACCCCAAAGGGGTCGTACCTTTGTACTTCCTGTGTACAGCAAAGAAACCCTAAAGGTGTCGACCTGTATAATTACTTCCTATGTGAAGCCAAGAAACCCCAAAGCGGTCGTACCAGTGTACTTCCTGTGTGAAGCAAAGAAAGCCGAAAGGGGTCGTACCTGTGTACTTCCTGTGTGAAGCAAAGAAAACCTAAAGGGGTCGTACCTGTGTACTTCCTGTGTACAGCAAAGAAACCCTAAAGGGGGCTTACCTGTGTACTTCCTATGTGAAGCCACCCAAAGGGGTTGTACCTGTGTACTTCCTGTGTGAAGCAAAGAAACCCAAAAGGGGCCGTACCTGTGTACTTCCTGTGTGAAGCAAAGAAAGCCTAAAGGGGTCGTACCTGTGTACTTCCTGTGTTAGGCAAACCCCAAAACAGGAGTGGTGGTGTAAGTGATGCGAATTTGTTGGTTGTAAGTCATGTCTGGTGGTGTAAGTGATGCGGGTGGTGTAAGTGATGCGATTCTGTCGGGTGTGAGTGAGTCTCCTGCCGGCACCATCCAGCATTGGAAAGACAAACAATGTAACGGTACAAGACTGTCTATTTACATCTATTTATTATACGGTCCGCATCCGAATCAAGGGTAGCAAAATGAAAGTTTTCTTATAAACTTTGAGTGCCTCAATAGCAAGCTGGTGATGCCACACGGTCAAACGCACCGCGGCCCATCAGATTTACTCTCCTGCACCTTCATTCACGTTCCAACTTCGGTTCTGAGGCTGCGGCCGTCTCCTTGATCCTTACGCTGCAAGCTCCCAGGGTCAAGGTGCAGGAAGTGCCTCACGGCACAAACATTGCCCTGTTCCGCAGCCTCATAAATGTCTGCACCTCAGGCAGACACACCCCGGAGCTGATGGAATGGACACTCAACTCCCAGAGTTTGTAGCGAAGAGGTGGACTTTAGATACACCATCCAGGTGTAAATTCAATAAATCAATAAGATGAAAACCATTCCCTCCAAACCCAGCTCTTTGGAGCTCGTTTTCATTCTTGATTCCAGATGATTCCAGATGATGGGGATTGCAGACCACATATTATTCAGGCGCAAGATTTCAGACATGTGAACCCTCAAAAGGGACATATCATGATGGAAACTGACATTCACTGAACACGAAGGTAGCCCGCTGAATTCAGAAATCTCAGGTCCTGACATTTTTGCGTGTTTACATAGTCTGCCTACAGTAGATGCCAAGAATGCTAAGTGTTTTGCACAGAATGGCAGAGAATAGCACGTGCAAAGCTCTAAACGACCCATCCAGAGTTGCTTGAGCTGAACATCGCGTGAACCCCGGGATTTCAAACTCACTTGGTTGACGAATTTCACACAATCAGCGGGATTTGAAAGTTGACCCAGCATGAAACTTCCACACAGCCAAGATTTGCACCTCACCGTCTGGCACAGCAGCTTCGGCCTTGTGACGGCGTTCAAAGCTTGGTGCCGTGACACGTGGTTTGAAACTCACTTAAGAATGGCAGCAAGGTGTGATGAATTAATATTCTACACCCACAGACTGAGTGATGAAAAGCCACAATTTCTTGTGCCCAAATCGACCCACCAGTCTAAAATGTCAAATGTTTGAGGGTCAAGGATCTCTTCGAAGCTTGGGCGCCCCATGCCTCCATCAAATGCACCGTGCCCCGCCTTGGATGTTGATGCCGAGCTGCAGTCCATGCTCCTTGGAGAAACAGCGGTACCAGAGTTCATATAGGAAGTAAAATGCGAGAAAACAAGGAACATCTATGGAAAGTGAAGCAACCAACCGTACAAAAGCTATTTTTGGTGTCATTGTTGTAATGATGATAGAAATTATCAAACAAAATGGGCACGGAGCCGGTTTCAATCACCTGAGACTAATTTTTGAAACAACAACTTGTGATCCGTCTTTAGGTTTCTAGGATGCAGCTCTAGCTATTTCATTGCTCCGCTGAAGTTCCAACAAATCGTAAACCCAAACCCAAATCCCTAAAATTGACCAGGACCTACCTTTCGTGACAAGTAGGGGGCAAGAAGGAAACGACGTGCATTTTTCTGCCCCAAAACCACCAGAGGAATAGAGATAGAAGGAGAATGTAGTAGAAGAAAAGGGAGAAAAAGCGGGAACAAAAGCATTCCTTCGTCCCAAGGCAGCCACAAGAACGAAGACACAAGGAGCATACAGAGAGAAATGGGAGGACAAGTTGGAAACAAGTCAAGTGGGAAACTAGGATATTTTCTATCACTCTATCAAAAAACTGAAATAGGGAAACAGATGTGAGAGAAGCGGGAAACAAATGGGAAGAAAGTAGGAAACAAAGGAAAATCCTCCTTCCCAAGGCAGCCACACGTGATGAAACGAGATTTTAATACATATTAAATAAATATATATATATATATATGTGAATCGCTTCCCATCCATGACCATGCAGGTCTGATCGTATGCATGTGCTGCAGGGAACTCTTGTGCTCGAGGTGAGAAAAGGCAGAGCTCCCATGTGCGGCCCCTAGTGGGGCACTCCGCATTGACATTGGTAGCGGAGCCCCACCAGGGGCCCGCGTCGAAGCAATGGCAGAGGAAAAGGGCCTGAAAAGGTTCAACGGCGAGGATGAAGATCCTGGCAAGGCATTGAAAAAATGGAGACTGTGGGCCACAGCAAAGATGCTCACATGCAAAGACCTGAAGAAGGAGCAGCGTGGACCATGGGTGTTTACGCTACTGGATGGAAAAGCCTGGGATGCCTGTGAACATCTCTCTTTAGAGAAACTGTCAGCACCAGGTGGCGATGATGAGGTATGGAGCCTTCTCGAGGAGGAGCCCTACGACCAGATGGGCGAAGCGCTTGGGGCTGTGTTCGCCTTAGCAGCTCGCGATGGCGAAGATCTGAAATCATGGACTGGAAGAGTTCGAGATACCTTTGATCAGTGTCAACGCAAAGGCGATGTCAAGTTTCCACCTGAAGCCAAAGGCTGGATCCTGTTACACTGTGCGGGTATGTCAGAGGAACAGCGAGCAATAGTCAAGGCGAAGAGTCAAGGCCGTTTGGATTTCGAAGTGGTGTCACAGGCGCTCCGGTCATGTTTCCCGGAGTACAAGGCATCAGCAGGTCGAAAGAAGACTATCGGTGCATATCAGGTTGAAGAACAGCCTGGTGACCAAGCTGGAGCCGATGATGACGGTGATTTCCACGACGTGGAAGCTTTTCTGTCTGAACACAAGGTACAACTTGGAGATAGCACTGATGATTTGACTTTCTCCGAAGGAGAAGCTGCTGAAGCCCTAGCTGTGTCATGGTCTGAACGTCGCCGAGAGATAGCAAAGCTCCGTCAGAGTCGTCAGTTCGGCAATCTGGCCAAAGACAAGCGTAGTTTTCGGATAGAAGTAGAAGAACTGAAAAAGAAAACGAAATGCCGAAGATGTGGAAAAGTAGGCCATTGGGCTAGAGAGTGCAGATCAGCTCCAATGGACAAGTCTGCCGCATCCAGCTCAACTCCAACACCACCAACAGGCGCTGGGTATGTGCAAGTCGAAGAGGTGACGCCCACCTTTGTTGGAACAGCAGAACATGTGAAGGGCTGCACAAACAGTTTTGCAGCTGAGATTCTGTCAGGCGGCCTAGTGTCATCACCTGGTTTTGGGGTGGTAGACAGTGGATGTGGGAAAACGTTGATTGGTCAAGAGACATTGCAACAACTGATCGAACTGATGCAAAAGCCTGGACATCCTCAGGTGAAGTACCGAGCTGAGAACAATGTCTTCAGGTTTGGAAATGGTATGACTGAAACTTCTGAACAAGTAGTGACTCTGCCAGTGGGGATAGCACGTACATTTGGTACAATTGATGCAGCAGTGATCAGAGGATCTGCCCCATTACTGTTAGGTCGTCCTACGTTGGTGAAGCTGGGGGCATGTTTGGACTTCAAGACCAACAACATGTCCTTCTTAGGTACATCAGCTGAGTTGAAGATCAACAGTGCAGGTCAACTCCTGGTCGACGTGCTCAACTATCCCATCAAAGAGACCAAGCCGTCAATGAGCCCAACTCCGAACTCCAGTCATGAGGCGAAGGGCAGGTTGCCATCCCAAAAGACTAAAGTAACCCTCGAAAATAAGGAGTGCAGATGTTTGCTAGCTCAAATGAATCAGGAACGAAAGCCATCTGAATATGCTGTAGCAGAATTGTTTTCACCACCACGTTTTGCAGCTGAAGCCAGAAACAGAGGTCAGAAAGGGTTGTCTTTCGATATCAAGCAGGGTTGGGATCTCACCGACCCCACAACCCAAGCAATAGTGGATAAGCAACTGGATGAAGCAAACCCTGATCTCCTAGTGGTATGCCCGACATGCACTCATCGAGGCGGGTGGGAGCATCTCAACAAGTGCTACAGAAGTCCTCTTGAGACTGCCCGTTTGCTGAAGCAGTCCCGTGAGCAGATCAAATTCAGCGTCCGTCAGATTCGCAAGCAGCTAGCCAGAGGGGGTGAATTCATGTTTGAGCATCCATGGGGATCTGATGTTTGGGATGATAGTGAGATGGTTCCCCTGCGAAGGAAGTTTGGGATTAGAAGGGTTGACATGTGCGCATACGGCCTGTCTTGTCCTGATACCGGTCTTCCAATCCGAAAAGCCACTGGGTTAATGTTGTCATGCCGACCAGAAGATCGTAACCATGTGTTGCAGAGCTGCCCAGGTTGTGCAGAACACAGGTTGGTTGCTGGAAACTCAGAAATGGCCAGAATGTGAATGAATATGTCGCCTCTTACACATCACAGTTTGTCAAAAGCATCATGGACATGTGTTTGCCTGAGCACCCAAGTTTGCCAACACACCAAGTGGACTTAGCTGCATGCGAAGAGACCGAATGCCTGGCCGATGGAGTAGTCATGGCTCCTGCAGAAGCCCAAGAGCTCGAGCCCGTTCCAGCGGGTGAGAATAGCTCACAATCCCTGGATGATGCCGCCAAAGTCCAACATGCACTCAAGCGCCTTCATGTTAATTTAGGCCATCCAAGCAATCGAGATTTAGTGCGCATCCTCCAACATAGCAAAGCATCCGCAAAAGCCATTCAGATGGCCAGGGATTTTGAATGTACAGTTTGTGCCAACCATCAGAAGCCAGCATGTTCCATGCCAGCCAAAGTGTCTCGAGTGTGGGATTTCAACGAAAGAATAGGACTGGATGTTAAGTATCTGCCAGGGTGGAAGGTAAATCAAAGGGTTCCATGTGTGAGCATTGTGGACTATGCATCATCGCTGCAGGTGATGGCGCTGATTTTTGAACGTGAGAGTGCAGAACTGATCAAGGGTGTTTTGAGAGATGCCTGGATCAACTGGGCAGGACCCCCAAAAGTCTTGGAGCTTGATCCATCACGACCAAACCTGAGTGATGAGCTTGCACAGTTTTGCCAAACTCTCGGAATTGACATTGTCCATACTGCAGCCGATGCCCATTGGCAGTTGGGCAAGGTAGAACGTCAAGGACAGTGGTTCGAACAGATACTGACTAAGGTGCATGAAGAATGTCCTCCAAACTCAGCAGAACAGTTTGTAGATAATGTCATGCAGGTGCAGGTCGCCAAGAACTCCTTAATCACAGTGTCTGGAGCCAGTCCGTTTCAAATTGTTTTCGGCCGCAATCCCAGGGTCCCACAAGACCTAATGCAAGATGATGTTCATGTTCCAGCTGTAGATGCCACACTGTTTGAAAATGCAAGTCAACGAGCTGCCACAATCCGTCAAGCAGCCCGATGTGCAGTGTTGCAGTGCCAAGATGAGAAGGCGCTGAAAGCAGCCCTCAGGTCTCGACCGAGGCCACGCCGTGAATTTGCATCCGGAGACTGGGTGTACTACTGGAGAACCCAAAAATGGCAAGAGGGTCAGCTAGTCAAAGGCGGTAGGTGGTACGGTGATGGAATGATACTGGGTAGATTGGGGATAAACTTCATTGTAGCCCATCGTCGCAGCATCTTTAGGTGTTCACCAGAACAGTTGAGATTTGCCACAAGTGAGGAACAAGAGATTGCCAAGTTTGATGAATCAGAACTACTGGGGATCAAGAACTTACTCGAAAAAGGGCAATTTCCAAAGAGCCAGTTCACTGATTTGGTAAACCAAGAAGGGCCACCATCACTTGAAGAAGCCATGAATCCCGACTCAGTCCAGCCGGACAGTGCCAAGTCTGCAGCGCAGCTCTTCGAAGAAAGGGCACAAAGTTCGAGGCAGGATTTTGACTTGCCTGACGCCAAGCCTGACTCCACTGAGGATCCCACAGAACCAGTAGGAGAAGCTGTGGACAAATCACCAGCATATGGTCCCATTCGTAGGAGACACAAAGTCAAATCCCCAGAAGCACCGTTGTTCAGACCAGCAGCGATGGCACATGATGATCTTGCAGAAATTCTCCATGAAACAATTCCCCAGATGATTGAGGATCACTTGATGTCAACGGTAGGCGATGGTCAGGTCGGTGGTGAGAGTAGCAGTCCGAGAGGTGCCAGCTCTAAAAGAGAAGCCAGCGCAGATCCGGCAACTCCCCGCGAGTCCACGAGAGCCAAGGTAGATGATGTTGCTGAGAGTCTTTTCAGCGCGCACGATGGTACCGTTCCGAATTTCACCATAGAAGCCCTCACAGCAGCCTTCATCCAAAAGAAACTCCAGAAGGAAATTCCAGCAATAGGCAATGAACCTGCTGTGCAAAGTAAGGTAGAAGCCTCAAAAGCCTTAGAATGGGAGACCCTTCTAGGAAAGAACGCAGTACGAATCTGGAGAGGTGACAAAGCCAAAGCCATTCGTCGTCATCAGTCTGATAGGTTTATTGGTAGTCGTTTTGTCATCATCAACAAACAGGATGAAGATGGCGAGCGTGTGAAGAGCAGATGGTGTCTCCAGGGTCATTTGGACCCAGACTTTCAGAGAAGATTCGGTCCGGAGCCTGTCATAGCCCGACATTGCAGCCCTTGTCAAGAGCCCTGCTGTTGCAGATCATTTCCAGCAAAAAGTGGACTCTCCAGCTAGGTGACATCAAGGGAGCATTCCTTGAAGCAGGACCCATAGACAAGAAGTTTTCTCCGTTGTATGCCCACCAGCCACATGGAGGGGTACCGGGCCTAGAACCAGAAGATGTGATTGAAGTTTTGGGAAACGTCTATGGAGCCAACGATGCGCCCCTCAATTGGTTCAACACCTTTGATACCACTACCAAACAAATTGGTTGGGAACAATCGCAGTTTGACCGATGTTTGTACTATCTGAGGGACAAGCAGGGTCAGTTGGTAGGTGTTCTTGGAGCACATGTGGATGACACCATCACAGCTGGCTCCGGAAGTACCTATGAGGCCGCCGTTGCAGCACTCAGACAGAGATTTCCGTACCGAAAGTGGCGTATTGGGAATGGGGAATATTGCGGGGTTCAATGCAATCAAGATCCCCAAACCTTCAATATCACTTATGGCCAAAAGGAATACTCTGAACATCTTAGACCCATCAACTTGACCAAAGATAGACTCAAGAACAAAGATGCCTTAGCAAGCGAAAAAGAAGTCGCTGCCTTGAGAGCGATCAATGGTGCCGCAAATTGGATCAGCAGCCAAAGCCGACCGGATTTGGCAGTGCAGACATCTTTCAGCCAGCAGTGTTTTCCAGATCCAAAAGTGTATGACCTGGTGTTTGCCAATCAGCTAGTTCACAGAGCCAAGCAAAACAGCGATGTTGAAATCACTATCCAATCTATTCCTTGGGATGATATTGCAATTGCTTTTCACTCAGATGCTGCATTTGGGAATGCCAAGGGACATCGGACCCAAGCTGGATACATCGCAGCTTTTGTGGACAAAAACCTGTCTGAAAATCAGCCCAGCAAGTGGTCACCGTTTGCTTGGAAGTCTTTCAAGTTGCCAAGAGTCGTAGCTTCCACGTTGGCCGGGGAAGCACAATGCTTCAGCGAGCGCCGTAGCTGAATGGATGTCTCTATTGCTGGCAGAAGCAAATCATGGGTCATTCGACCTTCGCACCAAAGAACAAGTGCAAAGCCATGCGGTAGGACAAGTGCAACTGAAATGCAGGGATGACATCTCAATGGTTTCAATAGTAGGAATCACTGATTGCAAAAGCCTGTACGATCATGTGTCGTCTTTGTCATCGGTATCCAAGTGCGAAGACAAGCGAGTGGCCATAGACTTGGCCATCCTGAGACAGTGCATGAAGAACTCTGGACTTCAAATTCGTTGGTGTCCTTCAGAACTCATGCTAGCCGATGCGCTGACCAAAGATCAGTTTGACCCAAATGAATTGTTGAGAACAGCCTTGCAAATTGGAGAATATCAGCTCAATAAGGAAGCCACCATTTTAGCCATCCGAAAGGATCAGCGTGCAGCACGAGAAGCACAGAAGAGACGCCGAGATGACAACTCTCCGCCGAAAACTGCCAAAAAGTAACTCCAGCCAGAGCTCCCAACTGGGGATGAAAACTGTTTTTCAAAACCAAAATACAAAAGCAGCATAAGGAAATAAAAATAATGGGGTAAACTCACACTAAGGGGAATAGTTAAGTGATAATTAATGGGAATCACAAGACTTGAGTTTGTGCATGAAGATGACATCTCGAGTTCAGCGTGTAAAGTGAGGTAACATGATATGTCACATTAATCCTGCTCAAATCTTGCGGTAGCGTGCAACTGATCTGAAAGATCACAATCCTATCATATCCTTAGAGCCCGGTATCTTAGTGATATCTCTGCAGCGCCGTGTTTGTTCATTCAGCCGCTATGGCATCGTCAGCAGCGAAGATGACACCTGAAGAAATCAAGGACCTCGTTCGAAGCCTCGAGGCCATGGGACAGATGGATGCTGTCCTGATTGAGGCACAGATGGGACGCCAGCAGGTGATCGAAGGCATGAGTGACAGCAGCAAGCGTCGCCTCTCCTCGACAGACTCTGAGCCAGAAGAGTTTGAGTATATCTCAGGAGAGCAGGACATGCCTGCCCGCCTGAGCAAGAAGCAGCAGCCAATTGCTCCAAAGGCCACGGGAGGCACAGGCATCCTGGTGCCCAAGCATGTTGACCTCCCGGAGAATGTGGAATCCCTTGCAGACTGGGGAAAGACGATTTGTGAGCTTCCCAAGTTTGCCCGTCGCGAACTGTCCTATGAAGATATGATCAAGGAGTCCAAGCACAATGAAGGTATGAAGGAGTACCTGGATTGGATCTACAACACTGGCATCAAAAGCGCTAAGGCAGATGACTTGCGCTCCTATCTTGCTGCCGTGGATTGGAAGACCAAGAAGGACAGCCAAGCGACCGGAATCACATATCCGGGCACAACCATGGTGCGTCGTATGAAGTAATTAAAATTTTGATTTATTTTTGGATTTGGAGGAGTGTGAAATCGCTTCCCATCCATGACCATGCAGGTCTGATCGTATGCATGTGCTGCAGGGAACTCTTGTGCTCGAGGTGAGAAAAGGCAGAGCTCCCATGTGCGGCCCCTGGTGGGGCACTCCGCATTGACATATATATAGCTCAAGCCTGAAAGCTTTGGAGAAACCTTAAACCTGCTGAGGACCTCGTTTAGTCACCGATTTTTTTGCACATCTTTCAGAAGTACAGTAAAAGCTGAACTCAACTCTCATTGGTTGAGAAAACATCCAAGAAACAGCAGGAATGAGACGACCAGTTCACCTAGCTGTCAACCCTCCTGGTTCAACATCTCGTAGACTCAGGTCCACCATCAGTTCACCAATCCCTTGCCCATGTGAATCATTTCAAGTGAAGCTTGATACCTTTCAGAGGAAGTAGATTATGCGGCGGGTTTATGGCTTATTTGTTTCAGGAAAACCGAACTCCAAAAAACCCATATCTATGGTGACCGACTTTTGATGACTTCTCTATATCTTCTGACCTTGTCTTTTAGGACCTGGAAAAAAATGTCTGAAATCGGCGTTGGAACCCCAGTTCCATGTCCCTGGGCCATCAAATGTCAATGCGCTCCTTTTTTATAGACCAAACTTGTTTGGTCTTTCGCATTTAGGATTGTAAAAATTATTAAAAATTGAACCTCACCCTGAAATTTCAAAGCCTGATTCAGGACAGGTTTTTACCTTAAGACCCATTTGGGAAACTAAAGGCGTATTTAAGGACTTTGGATATACATATAGTAGCCTCAAAATTGCATGTCTTTGATCTTTTGCCCAATCAAGAAAATTCGAATCGAAACCCTCATCCGTTCTGACGCACTTCGTTAGTTCTGCAAGCCCCCGTCCGCAACCTGCAGGTGTTTCCACCATTTGAATGGGTCTTTCCAGGGTTTTTAATTAGTCGTCTTTCCATTGTTTGTCCATGGGTTGCCCTGGGGATGGGTGGCATTATTTTTTCTGGATTCTTTGTTGTACAATTAGAATTATCTCGTTTTGCATGCGCATCCTCAACCTTGTGTTGTCGAATTGCGCTTGTTCTAGGATGTCTACATCTTGAAAAAATGATAAAAATGAAAAATGCAATTCTGAAAGCACCAAAAATGAGAAATTGAGAAAAAAAACAAAACACGCAAATCAGACCAGGGACTAGCTGGACAACCATTATTTTGGAAGAACAATGCAAAACAACAAGATAAAATGCAAGGAAAATGCGTTTTTGCAATTGCATGATTTGTGCATTTTTGATTCGCACATATTTGCACGTTTTTTGCAATACATGGTGCACTTTTTCAAGATTGCTGCTTTCTAGAATAAGCGCCAACACAACCTAAACCCCAGCTGCAGCACTCTTCTCTAAACAGGTCTTAAGGTTCACATTTAGATCTTTCGTGAAAGACCGATGCTTGATAGGTTCTGGACACACAGGGCTCACCTACATGGGATTTGGAGGCCTTCTAGCCAGTAGCGAATTTTCCACAGTTGCATCCAAACCTACTTGTGCAAACAGTTTGAGCTGCCCTAACTGCCCAAAAAATGTGGTGGTCCAAGTTGCAACCAGGCAAACATGCAATTGTCGCAATTTCATTTGAGGGACAAGTCTCCTAGACCCGGATGTTGTTTCGCCAACCCGGTTACACATCGAAGCTTGTGGGCCATCAGTTGTGTTCCAAGAGCTGGTGTCTTTGATTGTTTGAGGGCTGAGTTCACAAACATGTCCTAATGAGCTATTGCCTGTGGGTTTCACCTCTTTTTTTTGTGTGTGTGCGTGGTTTCTCTGTCCTTCTATATATGTGCATCCACAAAACATACACCATGTTCTTGTAAAACCTGGTCATTACAAACCAAAGCTTTGCAACACGTCGTTTCTTTATACATACTTCTTCCAGAGGAAATGCCTAATATATATATATATATACATAATATATATATATATATATATACATATGTATATATATATACGCACATATGTGTGTACTTTTTCTGATTGAGGGAATTGGAAGACCTTTTCTCTGCAGAAGCCACATCATCACCTTGAAAATCGAAGCCACAAACCAAACACCTAAGCTGCCACATGCAATTTTCCCAAATTTGCTGCATGGAACAAGTGTTTTGAGCCAACATCTCGTCAGCATGAACAGAACACCCGAGCAAAACCAATTTAGAGTAGTTCTTGATCATTATTCAGAATATTCAGATGTGTGGGCACGTATGCGGTTTGCGCTTTGTGCATTTTTTGGAATTGTTAGTCAAAAAATGTCAAAAGGGGTTACAGAGCGCTTCAAATCTTGAGAATGCCCGGAGTAATACCTTTGCAATGGCTTTTGATAGAGCCATACCTTGTTCTTTTTTGATCAAAGAATTCTTGTGACCAACAAATTTTGTCCGGGACCAACTTCTCTTGGCTTAGGATCACTTTCGACTCTGCAGGTATCTGCAGGTTATTTTCTGTTTCGTCATTCCAAACTCGGCCCACTCCAGTCCTTTCAGGAGGGACCCAAGGCTCGGCCTCAGAAAAACTTCACTAGACACATGTTTTCCGAGGACGTTCAAAAATGATGCTGTTTTGTCCATTTTTGACATATTCAAATCATATTTAATTCCTTCAAAAACACATGAAAAAACCGGGGATTTGATGACTTTTCCTACTTTCCCTTCTCCGAAAAAACATCTAGCAGCTTTGGCTCAGGCACTGAATGACGGCAAACGCCCGGCTTGAATAGCTGAAGGGGTGGCACTACAAAAGAAGTCCTGTTGGATCACCAGTCTAACTGGTTGGATGGAAAAAGAACCGGTTGGATCCACCAACTTCCAACTTTGGCCATACATCTCGCAATAAACAAAAGAAAACCGTGCCCTGAGTCTGAGAGACTATCTGAGATTTTCCTGCTTGATATTTGCTTGCTCCTATGAAGCTACAAACTGCGTCATACAATGAGCACAAGAGGTTTGAATTTGACAAATGCCGGTTCAGGTTCCTTTGAAGCTTGACCATGCCGGACAGTTCAGTTGCCATCAGACTTTTATCACCCGCAAACAAACATGCCATGGAAAACCGTGGTTTTGGAAACAATTTCTTAAGAATTGGAAACACGTCACCCTCCAATTTCAGACAGTACCAGCCGGCACAACGGTTTTTCTCACATCACCTGCACAGCGTCAGCCTTTTTTGGTGACCACGGGATTTCACCTTTCAGTTCTCGATGGAAGTACAACCCTCTGCCTTAAAACCATTGTTCTAGCATTTGTGAAACGCGGTTTCTCAACGTTTCCAAGCGATCTCCCATTGTGAGGCTGCAAGCGCGCAGCTGTGCCTGGTGAAAGCACGATGGTGTCTGCCCACTTCGGGCCGATGCAAAAATTATTTAAATAACTATATAATATAAAATATTATAATATATAATGATATAGCGTAACTTAATATAATAGAAACACATTTAATATGATATGATACGATCGAACATAATAAAATGAAGCATAATGTAAGATCAAATAATACAATACAATATGAAATAATAAACTATAATACCAGTAGTACCGCACAAGGCGGTGGCGGAAGTTTCAAAAATAGGAAATCTATAGGAGAGGTTGGTTGTTGTGAATCACGGATGGCAGAGCGAAGCCACTGATGGATCGAAAGGTGGTTGAGGTCTCCTCTCTCTCTCTCTCTCTCTTTCTCTGATTATCTACCTACCTACCTACCGATCTATCTATCTGTCTATCTATCTATCTACCTATCTACCTATCTATCCATCTATCTATCTATCTGTCTGTCTGTCTTTCTATCTACCTGTCTATTTGCAAGCTTGAAAACGAAGCAATTCTGCGAGATGTCTTCATTTTTCAAAGTTGACAATTGACAACATCAAAAACGAAGCAATTCTGCGAGACTTCCTTCATTTTTGAACTTAACAACGTCAAAAACGAAACAATTCTGCGAGACTTCCTCAATTTTTGAACTTAACAGCGTCAAAAACGAAGCAATTCTGCGAGACTTCTTCATTTTTCACCCTTGACAACATCAAAAACGAAGCAATTCTGCGAGACTCCCTTCAAAAATGGAAAGTTGACTTTTGCGATTTTTCCAGTCCACCTGTCGAAAGTATTGCGCCTGCCACGAAAAAGTGATGCCAGGTCATACGAAGTGCTGTGCCTGTCACGCAAAATCATCTCAGCAAACCTGAAGATCTGATGCTCCAAAATGCAACCTCTCTCAGGAAATCAGCGCCCTGACCGCCTAACAGCTCTGATGAGCATGTCTCTTGTACTGCGCCCGCCACGGAAAATGCATCTTTGCAGATCCTCTTTAAATGTCCCACGCCTGCCATCGTTTTTGGCAATGCTACAAAACCCTCACGTTTTGCTCACTTTTGAGAAGGTGCACAATCCCTTGCGCCTGCCACGCGAAACGAGCTCTGAACGTCCAAAAGTGGTCCGTACGTGGTGTGTTTTGTACATTTTGACTTCGAAATGTGCTTCGCGCCACGACGGCGTGCAGTTTTTCGACATCGCAACTTCTAAGAGGTGTTTTGTACATTTTGGCTTGGAAATGTGCTTCGCGCCACAACGGCGTGCACTTTTTCGACATCGCAACTTCCAAAAGTGGTCCGACGCTGGTGTGTTTTTAACATTTTGACTTCGAAATGTGCTTCGCGCCACAACGGCGTGCACTTTTTCATCTCTCATCTGGCCAGATGACTCCGCACCCGCCGCTTTAGCGAGCCTACTTTTCGACCCTCCGGAGCCACAAATCATGGGAAAAACACAGTGTTTCGCGACTTTCTTACCTTTTCGCGCATCTGCATCTTCTTTCTTTTGACTCTTTCTCTTCTCTGATCTGCTCTCTTCTACTCATTGTCGGAAGTTTGACTTCTAAACTTCCTTCGACAATACAAAATAATACAACACAAAACATGCAATATATTAAAACAAAAATATCGTATAATAACATAAATTACTTTACTTCGCGTGATCCCCATCATGACATTTATACATGTTGTTGCTGGCAAATCTTCTGGCATTCTATCTAACATTTTATCTGGCATTCTATCTGGCATACCTTCTGGTATTCTATCTGGCATATCTTCTGGCATTCTATCTGGCATATCTTCTGGCATTCTACCTGGCATATCTTCTGGCATATGTTCTGGCATATCTTCTGGCATTCTATCTGGCATTCTATCTGGCATATTATCTGGCAAATTTTCTGGCATTCTATCTGGCAAACATTCTGGCACTTTATCTGGCATTCTATCTGGCATATCTTCTGGCATTCTACCTGGCGTATCTTCTGGCATATGTTCTGGCATATCTTCCGGCATTCTATCTGGCATTCTATCTGGCATATCTTCTGGCATATTATCTGGCGAATCTTCTGGCATTCTATCTGGCAAACATTATGGCGCTTTATCTGGCATATCTTCTGGCATTCTATCTGACATTTGATCTGGCATTCTATCTGGCATACCTTCTGGCATTCTATCTGTCATATCTTTTGGCATTCTATCTGGCATATCTTCTGGCATTCTATCTGGCATATCTTATAGCTTTCTATCTGGCATATCTTCTGGCATTCTATCTGGCCGTTGAGGTCCAGCGGTGCACACTGAGCTGGGCAGGTCCCAGGTTGAGGTCCAGCGGTGCACACTGAGCTCGGAAGGTCCCAGGTTGAGGTCCAGCGGTGCACATTGCGCTGGGAATGTCCCAGGTTGAGGTCCAGCGGTGCACATTGCGCTGGGAATGTCCCAGGTTGAGCTGGGAAGTTGGCAAAGAGCTTGGCAAAGAGTTGGAAAGGCGGAAGTTGAGGTGGAAGTTGATGCAGACATGGTCGATGAGTTCAGGTGGAAGTTGATGCAGACATGGTCGGGGAGAAACTGGCGGAGGAGGCGGCGGAGGAGGAGAAGGAGGAAGAGGAGAGCTAGCCGAGGAGGAAGAGAACAGCTCTGATAAAATCTAACAACCCTCACCTGGCAGGTAGGGAAATATAATAAAATATAATACTATAAATTAATATACTATAATATTAAAACATAAACCCATGTATTATATCATAAAATGAAAATAAAAAATATTTTATATTAAATAGTAAAACATTAAAAATAGAAAACATACGTTATGATTTAAACAAAAAATAAAATTAGATAGATTTTAATATAATATAAAACATGTATTATAAAATATTACTAAATAATAAAATGCAAAATATAAGAAAATATAATCTAACAGAATAAAATAAAATATAATATGATCTTATCTAATAAAATATAATATGGTGGAAAACAAAATAATTCGATAAAATACAAAATAATTCGATAAAATACAAAATAAAAACAAAAGGTATAACTATAATATAGTAATTTAATGCGATACTTAAAATATAATGTAGTATAATAAAAAAAATAGAATAGAAAAGAATAGCATATTTGTATACATATATATGTAGTACATGTTTTACATATATATATTTATTATACATATATACATGTACTATACATATATACACATATACATATATACATATATACATATATACACATATACATATATACATATATACATATAAACATATATGTATATATACATATATACATATATTCATATTTACATGTAATATACATATATGCATAATAACTACATATATACATAATAAATTATACATATATATATATATAAATACACATATATATATACATATATATATTTACATATACAGACACTTGTTTGTGTCAAGTGTCCATGCTTGGATGGGTTATGCAATGAACCTGTGGTTTCCCTAGGTCTCTGGAATCTGTTTCTGTTCGCCTCAACCTCATTGCTGCGTCGTGCCTCCAAATGTATGCTGCAGAACCGGTGATTCAAAAAGACACATAATACTGTTAAGTTTATCTGGATTCACGTGATATTATCCCGGCAAGGGACCCCAAACAGTGTGGGGGTGGTGGGAGGATAATGCATGATAACGTGGATGATGATGATGATGATGATGATGATGATGACGATGATGATGATGATGATGACGATGATGATGATGATGTGGTGATGATGATGATGATGATGATGATGTTGCAGACGGTGATGTTGAGGATGATGATATTGAGGATGAGGTGCAGGAGGATGATGATGTTGAGGAGGATGAGGATGAGGGATGAGGATGAGGATGTGGAGAAGGAGGAAGATAAGGAAAAATACTCGAGTGCGGCGTGAGCCCAGAAACGCAGACACCAACTTTTGGGAGCTCCTTTTTTAAATTCACTTGGAGATCTCACACAAGCCAGGTTATACCAAAATTTACAGGAAAAATGCCACACCCCCCGCCCCGGATCGAACCCAGAACGCGGACACACACTTTGCGCGAGCCTGCACCGTTGAAATGCAATTCAAGATTTCACAACAGCCATGCGAAATTTACAGGTAAAATGCCGCAGACCAAAATGAGCCCAGAACGCGGACACACGTTTTGTGCGACCCTGCGCAGTCGAAAGGCATGTCAAGATTTCACAAGAGCCACTTTATGACGGAAATTTACAGGAAAAATGCCGCGCTCCAGAATGAACCCAGAACGCAGACAGACGTTTTGTGCAAGCCTGCACAGTCGAAACACAAGTCAAGATTTCACAGGAGGCACTTTTTGCAGAAATTTACAGGTAAAAGGCCGCAGACCAGAGTGAGCACCCTGATCAAGCACCGGCCTTTAAAGCTACCGTAAGAACCCCTCAGTGTGGACACACTGCTTGGGGAATTAAAAAAGAAAACTTGTCGCGCACCTCATATGAAGTCTCTGAAGTTGACTCACAGTGGGGCCAAACAAGCGGGTCGATCAAGCAAAAATATCATGCTGGTTCAAGCCTGCAAGGAGCGCCACTCAGCCCTTTCGCCAAACCTTTCGGGTAAATAAAAATATGCGAACTTTTCAGATCTTTTCAGCAGATTTGTTCAACAGGAAAGTGAATCTGGTACGGTAGCAGCGATAAAAACTCATGGTCGTAGCCTTTGCGCAATCACTCCAATGCAATCTGCAAACACAAAGTTGCAAAAGCAGCAAAGAATTGCACATACAACGGAACAGTCACACAGCCACTTCAATGCGATCTGCAGACGCAATTCATCACAAAGCTGCAAGACATCAAAGAACTGCTCATCTGGCTGCAGCAACCGCTTCATGCAATGCGAACGTTGCACAACCATGAAGAACTCGGAAGGAGCCGCAGAAACCAGCAACATTCCCGCAACCGGCACGCCGCCACATCAACACGCAGTACCTCACAGAATCTCTTCACAAAATGGCTTGAGCGAATCAACACCGCACAGCAACCAACAGGCAGCGACACGAAGGAACGTCACATAACCGCAAAACCTTTCAGAATGCAATCACAAAACACGATGGCACAGTCAGCGCCCAACCTCTGATGGTGGTTGTCGGACGGACCCGGCCAAAAAATCGTTCAAAATATGATGGGCAACAGAAACCCAATAAAAAAGGTACATTGTGGTGTAGTATTCTATTAAATAGGTGACGTGGAATAATTCTTGAATGATACAGCACAGTCACGCAGTGTCATTGACGGTCACGCAATGTAGTGTCCCCTCATGGCATGTACTGTCACGCCATGTGCGTCTCGTCATGTCATGTAGTGTCATGTCATGTCACGTTATGTCATGTCATGTCATGTATGTCATATCATCCTATCATACCATGTCGCGTCAAGTACTGTCATCAATGGGAAGAAAACCGGTCATTCGTCAAGTCTCTGAAGTCATGCAAGGGAAGAAAGCAAACCAAACAAGCAAGTCGCGAACAGAAACCATGCAATGTTAGATATGCTCGTCAGATGTCATTGTCATATGTCATGTATAGTGCAAAGTTATGTAGTTATGCCTCAATTTCGTTGTGAAGTCTCTGAAATTGGCTCAAACGGTCTCAAAACAAAGTAAACAGGTGGATCAAACAAAAATGTCCTGCATGCTAAAGACTGTAAGAAACACCGCGCCCTTCATGTAAAGCCCTCTCGCCGTGTCTTACGGAAAGAACGGTGATTTTCAGTGGCATGTCAGAATATCCACTGAAGGCATCTGGGAGCCAATAAAACATATATATTTATATTTAATTATAAATATTATATATATATATAACCTGTTCCCCAAACAATTTTCGGTCTACTTTGTAGCCAGCTGTTGCCGTCAACCAACTGGCCCTCTTCCATGCCACCATGCCTTTGCTTCAGGCGCTGGAAGCTTTGCAACCTGCGGAAGTTTGGATTGATACTGAACAGGATTGGAAACAGCATGGAGTTGAACTCCAGTAAGTGGAGATCCAACAAATGAGCGGTTGCCGAAACCCCAATGATTTGTGTTCTATTCTGTCTTCCCTTTCGCCATCTCTTTCGCGAACCTTTCGCGATGTGCCGTTTTTCTTTCGCCGCATCCACGTGTCTGAAATACACGTTCACGAACTTTCGCAGAAAATGCTGAAAAGAATTCCCTGTGTTCCCTGGCAAACACATATACTGAAACATTTGTTTCCCACCTGCCATGTGAGAGTCTCTAAATTTTATCAAAGCTGCATGCCGCCCATCGCCTCTTCCTCCTCCTCCTCCTCCTCCTTCACCTCCTCGTCCTCCACTCCACCCTCAACAACAAGCTCCAGATCTCAGTAGGCACTGCCGGGCCTCAACCGCTATCTCAATGGGTACAGCCAGACACCGCGAGCGCCAGATCACAGCGGGCACTATCGAATGGGGGGGGCGGCCATCCCAGCTAGTCAGGGCTTTCGCGGAGCTTTCGCGAAGCTTTCGCGGATTTTCGGGTCACATCTATAGAAATGTGAGTAATATATTCCCCAGATACATCTGAGGAAGCTGTCTACAAACATATCCTTAAAGCCATGATTTTGATGGATTTTGAGCCTTGAAAGTCTCTTTCGCGAGCTTTCGCGGAAGCAAATCTTCGCAAAATCTTTCGCGAATCTTTCGCGAACGTGGTTTTACCTTTCGCGGAGCCATCTTACTTTAACAGCCCTATAAATCTCCACATGGAGGTTTTGGCGGCTGCTCAAATAAAGATAGGCAAGCAACATGGGAAGTTGACCGATCAACCAAAGCCGGATGTTGCCAATCAAACTATTGAGAGGCTAAATTTGGAAGGTTTTATGAAAATGCGTTGAGATATCACCACCTCGCATGGGTTTATAGTCAGTAGGCCTTCTCAACAAGAAGAGAAACCAGCCTGATTTTTCTAAATCCGTCTAAGCAACCGTACATTCCATCTGTGGCCACAGCTGGTCCAAAGCATTGGAGCAATTTTCAGAACATCAAGTTGCTGCACTTTCAGACCAAAAAAGACTGAATTGTGGGGAAACAACAACGTGACCAAAGCATACTAATTATGAATGGCCGGCTTGGATCGTTCCTGATCATTCTGTTGCATGTGTTCGCGAACGCGGTTGTGTGTGTGTGTGTAAAACTTCTGCTATATTTCTTTTTTTTCTAGCGGGGGGGCACCGAGGTCTCGGGGGGGTCGGTGACAAAGACATCTCCCAGGGGCCCGCGCAAACGCACCCGCGGGACTTTGGTGGTGCACCTGGGCGCATTTAAGTCGCAGATGGTGGCCACCAAAGTCCCATATATGTATATATATATACATAAGTATATATATATAAGTATATATATATATGTATTTATATATATATATATTAGTATATATATATATGTATTTATATAGAGGTGTATATATATAAGTATATTTATATATATACGTAAATATATATATATAAGTGTATATATATAAGTATATATATATATATAACTATATATATATATATAACTATATATATATAACTATATATATATAACTATATATATATATGTATATATATGTTTATATATATATATGTATATATATATATATGTATATATATACATATATATATATATATATCAGTTTAGGTCAAGGTTTTATGGGCTTAGTTCCCATCGGATCACTTCAATGATCCAGGTCTATTCTATTGTGATTTCCATGGTGGCTCCGACATGGTGCCATGGACCCATGTGAGGGAACCCTCTTTAGGGAGAATGCTGACAAACGGACGTCTGAATTCACACATTTTAATCTGGTAATTCGTTTAGGTATAGTGAAACAGTTGGCCGTGCTGTTGTGAGCCATTTTGTCCTGCCGCTCCTGCCGCTGATGTGTTACCCTGGCATCTTCCATCCTGCTCCAGCGTCGCTGTTCTGAACAGCCAGAAACAAGGTCTTTCACAGGGACAGAGCGACAGCCCGTGTTGGACCATTACATTTCAGGCTGAGGCTACATGCTTTCAGGTGTGGTCTACTTTCTTTTGATGGTTCTCTGGTGAGGTTGAACATATCGTGCATCTAATTCATCTGAACTTGAACAGCCGTTTAATGACCACTTGTGGGTGTGACCGACTACCGTCCCTTCGAGGGAGTAACGCGCGACCTTGCATTTAGGAAGTGAATCCCTTTAATAATTTTGTTGTTTCACCTTTCTTCATCAACTAGCCCCCCATTTGATCCCTAATTATCCCCCGTGCCAGGTGTGTGCTCTGTGTTGGTGAAGTCCGTTTCGCCGTGTAGGTTGGTTCTGGAGGTCCGTTTGTTCCCCTCCCCCCCGCGCTGTTTTGGCCTTTTGCCTCTCGTTTGTGTCCGCTTTATTCTTCCTCTTGCCTTTCAGGGTTGACCCGTCTCCGGCCGGGTGTGTGTGTGTGTGTAAGTAACATCTGAACAAATGTAAAACTTCTGCTATATTTCTTTTTTTTCTAGCGGGGGGGCACCGAGGTCTCGGGGGGGTCGGTGACAAAGACATCTCCCCGGGGCCCGCGCAAACGCACCCGCGGGACTTTGGTGGTGCACCTGGGCGCATTTAAGTCGCAGCTGGTGGCCACCAAAGTCCGATATATAACTATATATATATACAACTATATATATATATATACAACTATATATATATAACTATAAATATAAAACTATATATATATATAACTATATATATGTGTATAAATTTAAATATAACTATATAAATATAACTCATTTTATATAACTTTATATATAACTATATACATATAACTATATTTATATAACTATACATCTTTAAATAAATATATATATATATATAACTCTATATATTATTAAATAT
Source organism: Cladocopium goreaui (assembly GCA_947184155.2). Classification (NCBI taxonomy): domain Eukaryota; class Dinophyceae; order Suessiales; family Symbiodiniaceae; genus Cladocopium; species Cladocopium goreaui. The sequence goes on from CAMXCT020001790.1 coordinate 70,600, forward strand.
ATATAACTATATATAAATATCTATATTTATATAACTATATATATAACTATATATACATAAATATACAACTATATATTTATATACCTATATATATAACTATATATATATAACTATATATATAACTATATCTTTTTAACTACACATAAATATCTATATATACAACTATATATACAATTATATATATACCTTTAAAGAAAACTATATATATAATATATACATATACAACTATATATATATAACTATATATATTTATATTACTGTAAATATATAACTATAAATATAAAACTATATTATATATATATATATATCAGGTTAGGTCCAGGTTTTATGGGATTCAGTTCCCATCGGGTCACTTCAATCCAGTTCTATTCTAGTTTGCGTATGTGTGTGTGTGTGTCTGTGTGTCTGCATGTGAACCCCTTCAGATTTAGAATCAACTCTATTTCAAAGAAACACTATTTGGGAAGGCTACCTGGGTTGGAGCTTGACCAATGATTTTGACGCGCCTTTCTGCCCGGCTTTGCCGCGCAATGATTCGCTGCGAGTATGGGCAATCCCACTGGACCATGCAGCTTTGGCATGTATTCAAGCCACGTTTTGCATAAACGGACCATATGTATCTTGAAAAGGTCTGACAAGCTGGTAAAGAGTCTGTGAGGAATCAAAGTCTGTGAGGAATCTGTGCACAATACGCACTTGTGATTTTCGAATGCTTGAATGTTGCATCAGTGGTGAAGTGTACGAGGAACATATCTTCACAAGATAAAATGCACGCTATGGATTTGTTATAAATCTAAGGAACTGCATGGATAAACTGATTACATCATATTACATCCATGCAAAACATTGCTTCCGAGACATGACATGACACAAAAAAAACGCGATGATGCACGATGGCCAATTCAAACCATGTCTCGCTGCGCTGTACACACAAATGTCGAATCAGGTTCTGCCATGAGAGCCACTCAACACTTGCTGCCACCATCAGGGCACCCGGTAGGACAAAACATCCGTTTGCACTCCAATCGGAGGAAGCATCACCTGCACATGCAATCGTTAAAACGCGGTTGTGAAGGTTCTGAAACGGTTTGGAAAATTCTAGGAATTCGACTTTACTCTGACTGATCTGACTTTCCCTCTAAGCCAGCGAGTTTGGAATCAGTGGAGTTCCCCAAAGATCTCAAAGCCTTTGCAACTCTCAACTGCAATATTCTTGGTGTTTGACCAATTGGGTCACTCAAAAATGTGTTTATTTTACTGGGGTCATGTAGGGCTTGCGATTTGAAGCCACTGATGCAGTACCAAGCGGCTTTCACTTCCAAGGCATCCATCAATTTTCTGGCTTCGTATTGCAGCGCTCCGGCGTGCATGTCCATAGCCCTGCGCACGTCATCCTGAACACCCAGACATCGCATCCTGGAGACGGCGTGGTGTGTGGGGTTCATCATAGTGAACGAATTTTGCCGGAAGGAACCCTGATCTGACATGATCTTCTCTGGCCTCTCTGGCCCATGATTCTTGATCAAATGTGTACCAATACCACCCAATAGCAACTCTTAAAGCAGGCACTTGCATGAACTTGCGGAGTTATCCAAGGCCTATGTTCAAGATTCACGCCCTGAATCTTCAAACTGACGCAGTTGTGGCGGTGCCCCGCCTCTCCAAGACCTCTCCAGATCTATCATCCATAGCAAATCTGCGAAGGGCCAAGCAGGCTGTACGTTGCACGTCGCTGTCCTCTCTATATTCGCGCATGCTGTGCAGCAGTTCTTCCAATGCCCCTTCCTCACCACTGGACCGAACTGACCGAAAGGCTTCACACGAACTTGTGTTTTCCACTAGGGGCATCCATCTTCAGGAATTATGTTGTGTTTGAATTTGAGTGTCTCCGCCTTGCGTGTTGTATTGGATCGCGTTTCGATGTCTGTTGTATTACAACGAATAAACTGATGGCAAATTGTTCGCAACTTGCTGTTTTTTCTCAAATTCCTTCGATGAAAACATCGTACGTGGAGTCTAAGCAAAGTTTGGGATGTTTGGGAAATTTCTCCACGCACTACTGCGATACAGTACACTTCATTCAACAAATATCCCAAACGTCCCGTACAGCCTTGAGAGGTTCCTGACAGGAAAACAACATAAACAAGCTGCATTTGTCTGCTTCTGGAAATGCTATAGTATCAAATGACTTGAAAATCATTCAAACAATTTAATCAATCAGTTCGTTCAATTTGTCGGGCCACTGGCTACACGTTTGTCACAATTCAATTGGTTTGTATTACGAGGAAATTTGAAATTTCTCATTTGAAAACTACCTAGTGTGGAATCCAGGATGTCGCTGGGTGCATGCCACCACCAGTGCACATCACGCCTCGTAGAATTGTTTGCGCATCTTGGGATAGTAGAAAATCATCTCGGCAATAAAACCACAGGTGGCGAATTGCAACACTCTGTCCTGTTTGCGTGGCCGAGTTCATCAAAGCCAACATGTTTCGATTCATGTCAACTTAAGTTTTCATCCAGTCATGGGCCACATGATCTGGGATCCGTGTCGGAATTGCAGTCCATATTGGCGAAACACCCATGTCCTCCCGTTGGGAATAAATTTCAATTGAGGTTTTTGACGTATTATGTATTAATCCCTTCCTCCTAATACTAAACCCCCCCCCTAATACAAAACACGGCAAGTAGTTTTTAGTATTAGGGAGGTATTTATTATTAGGGAACCAAAATATTGCCAAAAATGGCAGTTCGAAGCTTACCCCTAATACTAAATTAAAACCCTTAATAATAAAAACCATTTTTTCCGATCTCAAAATCAATTAAATTTCCTTATATAACGCAATTAAAATATTGCCAAAAATGGCAGTTCGAAGCTTACCCCTAATACTAAATTAAAACCCTTATAAACTATTTTTTCCGATCTCAAAATCAATTAAATTTCCTTATATAACGCAATTAAAATATTGCCAAAAATGGCAGTTCGAAGCTTACCCCTAATTGCTAGAGTAGCCAGGCAGCTTGGAGTGAGGGTTTGGGACTAGGCCCCCCTAATACTAAACACCCCGGGGTGAACTAGTTTTTAGTATTAGGGGGGAGAACCCACAAATGGTAGGTTGATTTTTAAATTGTTTTTTAAAGGGGATCAATTAAAAGTCAAATTGGCCAAACTGAAATTTTCGGAAATTGGAGATGGATGCCTGTTTTTAGTATTAGGGGGACGTTTAGTATTAGGAGGAAGGGATTATATATTTCTTTATATTATATTATATTATATTAATTTATTATATCATATCATATTATATTTCCCCAACAGCGTAAGCTTGGGGTCTTCAGCCATAGTAAAGGTTCCGGAGCAGGTCGGAGCAGCCAAATCCGCTGGGAACCGGGTTCCGGGGAAGGGTCTCCTTTTCCAAGAGAATCCCTCGGAGCAGCCAAATCCGCACGGCGCAAGGTTGGATACCGGGTTCCCAGGAAGAGGTTCCCAAGCAAGGTTCCCAGGAAGACGTTCTTAAGCAAAGTTTCCAAGCAAGGTTCCCAGGAACAGGTTCCCAATTCAAGTAAGGTTCCCAAGAGGTTCCCAGGAACAGGTTCCCAAGCAAGGGTTCCCAGCAAGAGGTTCCCAAGCCAGGTTCCCAGGAACATGTTCCCAAGCAAGGTTCCCAAGCAAGGTTCCCAGGAAGAGGTTCCCAAGAAAGGTTCCCAGGCAAATTTAAATACCAGGAACAGATTCCCAAGCAAGGGTTCCCAGCAAGAGGTTCCCAAGCCAGGTTCCCAGGAACATGTTCCCAAGCAAGGTTCCCAAGCAAGGTTCCCAGGAAGAGGTTCCCAAGAAAGGTTCCCAGGCAAATTTAAATACCAGGAACAGATTCCCAAGCAAGGGTTCCCAGCAAGAGGTTCCCAAGCCAGGTTCCCAGGAACATGTTCCCAAGCAAGGTTCCCAAGCAAGGTTCCCAGGAAGAGGTTCCCAAGCAAGGTTCCCAGGCAAATTTAAATACCAGGAACAGATTCCCAAGCAAGGGTTCCCAGTAAGAGGTTCCCAGGCAGGGCTCCCAGGAAGAGGTTGCCAAGCATGGTTCCCAGGAAAAAGTTCCCAGGCAAGGTTCCCAAGAGGTTCCAAAAAATGTTCCCAGGAACAGGTTCCCAAGCAAGGGTTCCCAGGCAAGGTTCCCAAGAGGTTCCAAGCAAGGCTCCCAGGAACAGGTTCCTAAGCAAGGTTCCCAGGAAGAGGTTCCCAAGCAAGGGTTCCCAGGAAGAGGTTTCCAGGAACAGATTCCCAAGCAAGGTTCCCAGGAACAGGTTTTGCAAGCACGGATTTCAGGAACCGTTTTCAAGGTTTCCAGGAACCGTTTCCCAAGCAAAACAAGGTTCCCAGAACAGGTTTTCAAGCAAGTGTTTCCAGGAACAAGTTTCCAGGAAGACGTGTCCAAGCAAGGTTCCCACAGCAAGTTTCCGAAGCAAGATTTCCAGGAACATGTTTTTCCAAGCAAAACAAGGTTCCCAGAACAAGTTTTCAAACAAGTGTTTCCAGGAAGAGCAGGAAGAGGTGTCCAAGCAAGGTTCCCAGCAAGCTGGTTCCCAAGCAATGTTTTCAGGAAGAGGTTCCCAAGCAAGGTTCCCAGCCACAGGTTCCCAGGAACAGGTGCCCATACAAGGTTCCAAAGAACAGGTTCGCAAGTAAGGTTCCCAAGCACGTTCCCAAACAAGGCTCCCAGGAAGAGGTTCCCAAGCAAGGTTCCCGGCAAGGAACACGTTCGCAAACAAGTTTTCCAAGAACAGGTTCACAAGTAAGGTTCCCGGAAAAAGTTCCCAGGCAATGTTTCCAGGAAAAGGTTCCCAAGCAAGGTTCCCAGGAACAGCTTCTCCAAGGTTCCCAGGAAGAGGTCCGCAAGCAAGGGTTCCCAGTTGCTCCCGGAAATTTTGCTTTGGAACCAGCTCTTCCTGGGAACGCTTGCTTGGGAACCTGTTCCTGCGAGCCTTGTTCCTGCTTGGAAGCTTGCTTGGAAACGGTTCCTGGGACCTTGTTTGGGAACCGTTTTTGGAAACCGTACTTGCAAGCGGTTCCTAAGAACTTAACCTTGCTTTGGAACCTCTTCCTGGATACCTGCTTGGGAGCCTCTTCCTGGGAACTTGCTTGGGAACGTTTTTCCCCAACAGCGTAAGCTTGGGGTCTTCAGCCACCCCGAGAACAAGATTTCCAATTAAATTTTCCAGGAACAGGTTTGCAAGCAAAGTTACCAGGAAGGATTCCCAAGCCAGGTTCCCAAGAACAGGTTCCCAGGCAAGGTTCCCAAGCAAGGGTTCCAGAAACAGTTGTCAAGCAAGGGTTGCCAGGAACAGGTTCCCAAGCAAGGTTCCCAGGAACAGGTTTCCAAGAAAAGGTTGCAAAAAAGGTTTCCAAGAATGGGTTTGCAAGCAAGGGGGTTCCAGGCAAGGTTCCTGGGAACATGTTTCCAAGCAAGGTTCGCAAGACCAGGTTCCCGGGAACAAGCTCCTGGCTCTGGGGGAGATGTTGGCCCTGAGGGAGCTTTTGACGATGGTCCGGCCGATGGTGTTCTGGACATTGTCCCATTTTGGGGAGACGAGCCTGAGGGTGTGCCAGCCCTTCATGCAATGCGGGCTGGGGGGGGAGCAGGCAGGCCAAGCAAGATTTTCAGCAAGTTTTTCAACGACTTCATCAACCTGGCCGGGCTCTAATAATCAGGTGTCATGTGCTACAATGCCAACATGCTCTTGGGAAGAAGCTGAAGCGGTTCACGAAGAGGAGCTGCAAGAACATTGGGCAGTAAAGACACTGTGGATGAACGAGCTGAGGCATGTTGCTATCGGTGGAGATGAAGGTCGAGAACAAGGTCAATGGCTGGAGCTTCTCATGGAAGAGGTCCTGAGGAGAGAAAAGGATCTGGAGCAGCAGCATGAAGTCTTAGGGAGACATCGGTTGGCTTCACTGGTGCAGAATTCGATGGAAGTGCATCAAGGACATAGATGCCTGGAGAACAAGACACCTGAAACTTCGGTCAGCCAAGCTGCGGGAGATCCACAAGGCACAGTTTTGCAAACTTATACGGTGCCTTTGCAGCAGGTTCGAAAAGAGGTGGAGCTTTGGAAGCAACCGTTGTTGGACGAGTACAAGTCCTTGACAGAGATCACTGGGGCTTTGAAGGTCACAACGGAGAAGGAGCTTCAAAAAGATCCTCGTTATGATCAGATGGAGGTGGCGCCAGCTATGTTGGTCTCATGGAAAACGTCGGGCCCGGATAGTCATTTGTGGCAATCGCATCGAGGCGAGTATGCCGCCGGATGACCCGAAAGCCTATGTCTGACGACATGTAGAGCGGGTAGAGTTTTTTGTGCCTTAAAACAGGCCACGGAATCTTCTCAGGTTGCCGTGTTACGGCAAGGTAAAACACCTTTTGACACTGGAACTGTGAGAAGTGTAACAAGTTTTCCTGCGCAGATTAGAATGGCCACCTGCTAGGATGACACTCTTAGTATGGCTTGCGCAAGGACGACACGCCACAAATCGACTGTGGCAAATGGCTCAAGAAAAGACCCAGCTGCTGTCGGCAGCACTTCACCCAGCTCAATATTAAATTCTATTATATCATATTAAATAATACTATATTATATTGTATTATATTATATCATATTATATCATATTATATCATATTATATCTTATATAATATTAAATAATACTATTTTATTGTATTATATTAAAATTATAAAACATATTATATCATATTATATTTTGTTAAATCAAATCATAAAATACTATATTAAATTATATTAAATCATATTATTTTTTATTATATTAAATCATATCATATTTTATTACATTATATTAAATCATATTATATCATATTATGTTTTATTAGATCATACTATTTAATACTATATTATATTATACTTTGTTAAATTTTCATATATCAAATAAATATTCGATTATATTACATTATGCTATATCATATTACATTATATTATATCTTATTGTATCATATTCATTAATACAATATTATATTATATTGTATTATATTATATCATATTATATTATATCATACATACTAAATATAGAATCGTGCGCAGAGAAGGGAGAAGGGACCCATGACTTTTGGAAGAAGTTCTGTTTTTGCTGTGGGGGTCTGGGGTCTTGGTTATGTACAAATTGACGGCCGCGAAAGGGCCAGCATCCTGCGGTCACCCCAGGCCATATCATTCATGATCAGCCTATACCACTTCTATCTTGCATGTTTTTTACTGTCAGTATGTGACCACATGATACCTTATGATGCACTATGCAAAACCGAATCATGCATATGCCACGCCAAAATATGCCAAAACATTGCACAGGCTGATACAATACAGGTCCAATCATATAGAAACTAAATGTATAATGACAGCTATATATGGTGCTAAATGATGATCTATGCGCATGCAAGTATGTTCAAATCATCGAGGCATTCCTGAGGGATGCAACGAAGAAACAAAGAGAGTGACATTAAACACAATAAATTGATAGCAAATAAAGGTAAACACAATAAGTTGATACCATCTGGTATGTAAAATATGCTGACGTGATGAAAGTAGATGTGATTAATATTGACGAATCATTACATACTGTGATTTACATCCATTTATTTTGAATTGTTGTGATGCTGATGTGATAAAATAATGTGGGAATGCCAAGGAATGCGTAGGACATATGCGAAAACTACTACGTTAAAAAATGCCAAGTATCATATATATATATATATACATAGTATCATGCGTGATCATACTGCATCAAAACCTACCTAGTGCACAAGTAACCCTTTCTAGGCGCACAATCGGAACCCCCAAGGCTCAGAGCATATTGGGAATTTGGTTGGTTTTCATGGCGAACACATGCCTTGTACAAATGTGAACCCACATGGGGCTGGGTTTCATTAAAAACGGACCTCAACCACAACCTTTTTGACGGCCGGAAAGGCGCATGCAAGTGAATCACCAGGGGGATCCCAAGCAAAAAAAACAACCCACTGACTTTATACGGTTATTTCCCAAGAAGGATCCCATGGCCCAGGCCTATTGGTATGGAAACCACACTTTCATTGATAAAACCTCCATGAATGGTTGCGTCAGACAATCAGCTGCCCAAGTAGATTTGCGGCCTTGCGATGCGAACGCAGGTTTGCCAGCACAGACTCCAAGACGTTGGGACCCATCTCCTGCTGTTTTCTTCCATGAAACAGTAACAACGTGTCCAAGAGGTGCTTACGGAAGGGGTTGAAGGCCAAATTTGATGGAGTGTGAAGTTTCGATGGACATGTCGGCTGGCGCAAGATCCATGTTCAAGTTTGTTTTAAAAGAACAAACATATCTAAAGAAAATAAAGGACCGGATAACCCCACAAGGCAACTTCCTCCAATAATGAGCACCAAATGTTGTAGCAGGGACGGGGAAGGAAGGAAAGACAAAGGAGGTGGTAGAAGTGAAACAAAGTTGTGTGTGACTAAGTTGTATGTGCCAGATGGTGTGTGACAAAGATGTGTGTGTGTGTGACAAAGCTGTGTGAAAGATGATGTGTGTGTGTGAAAGTTGTCTGTGAAAGAGAGCGTGTGACAAAGCTGTGTGTGAAAGATGGTATGTGACAAAGTGGTGTGTGAAAGATGGTGGTGTGAAAGATGGTGTGTGACAAAGTTGTGTGTGGAAGATGGTGTGGTGAAAGATAGTGTGTGACAAAGTTGCCTGTGAAAGATGGTGTGTGACAAAGTGGTGTGTGAAGGATGGTGTGGTGAAAGATGGTGTGAGACAAAGTTGTGTGTGAAAGATGGTCTGTGACGGGGTGTGAAAGATGGTGTGTGACAAAGTTGGGTGTGAAAGATGGTCTGTGACGGGGTGTGAAAGATGGTGTGACAAAGATGGTGTGTGACAAAGTGGTGTGTCAAAGATGGTGTGTGACAAAGATGGTGTGTGACAAAGTGGTGTGTCAAAGATGGTGTGTGGCAAAGTTGTGTGCGAAAGATGGTGTGTCAAAGATGGTGTGTCGCAAAGATGGTGTGTGAAAGATGGTGTGTCAAAGATGGTGTGTGACAAAGATGGTGTGTGAAAGCTGGGGTGCGTGTGTGTGTGTGTCAAAGATGTTGTGTGCAAGATGGTGTCTGACAAAGATGGTGTGTGACAAAGATGGTGTGTGAAAAAGGGTGTGTGACAGAGGGTGTGTCAAAGATGGTGGGTGACAAGGTGGTGTGTCAAAGATGGTGTGTGACAAGGCTTTGTGTGAAAGATGGTGTGTCAAAGATGGTGGGTGACAAAGTGGTGTGTGAAAGATGGTGTGTCTAAAAGATGGTGTGTGACAAAGTTGGGTGTGAAAAATGGTGTGTGAAAGGTGGTGTTTGAAAAATGGTGTGTGGCAAAGATGGTCTGTGACAAAGTTGTGTGTGAAAGATGGTGTGTCCAAGATGGCAAAACGAAACACCCGAAGCGAAGGTGGATGTTGCCAAGTGCCACGCCTGCCACGTGAAACGAAGCTGGATGTCGCCAAGTGCCACGCCTGCCACGCAAAGTGGCGCGGTCACCGGCGACCAATCCCAGCCCAAGCGCGCCACCAGAGCCAGCCCAGTGCCAGAAGTGCCACGCCTGCCACGCAAAACGAAGGTAGATGTCACCAAATGCCACGCCTGCCACGTGAAACGGAGGTGGATGTCGCCAAGTGCCACGCCTGTGCCACGCCTGCCACGCAAAACGAAGGTAGATGTCGCCAAGTGCCACGCCTGCCACGCAAAGTGCCGCGACCAATCCCAGCCCAAGCGCGCCACCAGAGCCAGCCCAGTGCCATAAGTGCCACGCCTGCCACGCAAAGTGCCAGCCCAGCGCCATAAGCGCCACGCCTGCCACGGAAAACAAACGTAGATGTCTCCAAGTGCCACGTCTGCCACAGCAACACCGGCGACCAATCCCAGCCCAAGCGCGCCACCAGAGCCAGCCCGGTGCCACAAGTGCCACGCCTGCCACGCAAAACGAAGGTAGATGTCTCCAAGTGCCACACCTGCCACATGAAACGAAGGTGGATGTCGCCAAGTGCCACGCTTGCCATGCAAAGCGCCGCGGCATCACCGGCGACCAATCCCAGCCCAAGCGCGCCACCAGAGCCAGCCCAGCGCCATAAGTGCCACGCCTGCCACGCAAAACAAAGGTAGATGTCTCCAAGTGCCACGCCTGCCACGTTAAACGAAGGTGGATGTCGCCAAGTGCCACGCCTGCCACGTGAAGCGAAGGTGGTTGACAAAGATGTGTGTGACGGGTGGTGTGTGACAAAGATGTCTATGAAAGACGGTGGTTGACAAAGATGTGTGTGACAGATGGTGTGTGACAGATGTGTGTGAAAGATGATGTGTGACAAAGTTGTGTGTGAAAAATGATGTGTGACAAGGTTGTGTGTGAAAGATGGTGGGTGACAAGTTGTGTGTGACAAAGTTGTGTGTGACAAAGGTTTGTGTGAAAGATGGTGGTTGACAAAGATGTGTGTGAAAGATGGTGGTGTGAAAGATGGTGTGTGACAAAGTTGTGTGTGAAAGATGGTCGTTGACAACGATGTGTGTGACAGAGATGTGTGTGAAAGATGGTGGTTGAGAAAGATGTGTGTGAAAGATGGTGGTGTGAAAGATGGTGTGTGACAAAGTTGTGTGTGACAAAGTTGTGTGTGACAAAGTTGTGTGTGAAAGATGGTGGTTGACAAAGATGTGTGCGACAAAGTTGTGTGTGACAGATGGTGGTTGACAAAGATGGGCGGCGGAGGCGGAGGCGGCGGCAGAGGCAGAGGACGCGGCGGGACACAGAATCAAAAACAAGAACCCCACACAAAGATGTGGGGAACAATACCAACTAAAGATAGACAAATAGATTAAATTGGATTGGTTAGATATAAATAGATTTGATTCGATTATATTAGATTACATTACATTAGATTGCATTAGAGTAGTTTCGATTCGATTCCATTCGATTCGATTCGATTCCATTAGCTAGATCGATAGATAGATAGACAGACAGACAGATAGATAGATAGATAGAAACATTGACTGATTGATTGACTGATTGAGATTTAGGTTTCGATTTAGATTTAGACTTAGACTTAGATTTAGATAGATAAATTCATAGATAGATTGATACATAGATTGATTGATTGATGTAGAAAGATAGACAGAAAGATAGATAGATAGACAGACAGACAGACAGATAGATAGATAGATAGGTAGATATAGATAGATATAGATAGACATAGATAGATAGATAGATAGATAGGTAGATAGATAGATAGATCGATAGATAGATAGGTAGATAGATCGATAGAGAGATAGATAGATCGATAGAGAGATAGAAAGATTTCGATAGATATAAATAGATAGAAATAGATAGAAACAGATAGGCATAAACAGAAATAGAAAAGATAGAAATAGATACAAAACAGAAAGATAGCTTTAGAAAGAAAGACAGATAGATAGATAGATAGGTTGATTGATTGATAGATTAATTGGTTGATAGATTTGGATAGACAGATAGATAGAGAGAAAGATAGATAGATAGAGCGATAGAAAGAGTTAGATAGATAGAAATAGATAGGAATAGATAGAAATAGATAGAAATAGATAGAAATAGAAAGAAATAGATAGAAATAGACAGAAATAGGTAGAAATAGACAGAAATAGATAGAAATAGATAGAAATAGATAGAGATAGGAAGAGATAGATAGAGATAGATAGAGATAGATAGAGAGAGATAGAGAGAGATAGATAGATAGATATAGATTTAGATAGATAGAGATATAGGTAGCAATAGGTAGAGATAGGTAGAAATAGAAAGAGATAGGTAGATATAGATTTAGATAAATATAGATAGATATAGACGGATATAGATACATATAGAAA
>CAMXCT020001790.1:87500-131827 GCA_947184155.2 Cladocopium goreaui
ACTAACTACTAACTACTAACTACTAACTACTAACTACTACTACTACTACCTACTACCTACTACCTACTACCTACTACCTACTACCTACTACCTACTACCTACTACCTACTACCTACTACCTACTACTACTACTACTACTACTACTACTACTCCTACTGCTGCTGCTGCTGCTGCTGCTACTATAATCACTACTACTACTACTGCTACTACTACTACTACTATAATCACTACTACTACTACTACTACTACTACTACTACTACTACTACTACTACTCCTGCTACTACTACTACTACTACTACCACTACTACTGCTACTACTACTACTTCTACTACTACTACTACTACTACTACTACTACTGCTACTACTACTACTACTTCTACTACTACTAACTACTACTTGGTTGATGGGTTGCTGGCTTGCTGGCTGGCTTGCTTGCTTCACTCCTTCCGTCCTTCCCTCCTACCTTCCTTCCTTCTTTGCTGTCTTGTTTTCTTGCGGGCTTGCTTCCACGGATTTTTGGGTCAGAAACCTGAAGAAAAAAGGCAGAAACGTAATTAGTGCCTCTGATTCCCACCTTAATAATCCCTTCTTCCTATTTCTAAAACTCCCCCCAATAAAAAGAATGGGATTGGTGTGGCACTTCCGTTTTTTGATTGAGCATCAATTGGATTCTTAATTGTGGTAATTCAGAATCAAGAGGGGAACAGGATGGTGAAACAATGGGTTCAACCCACTATTAATAAAAATAGATTGCCGCCTCGAAGTTTTTTATTAGAATCCAATCTCACAAATTGTATTTTCCATTTTTACTATTAAGGTTTTCATTGGAATATGAACGGAAGGCTTCGAAATTCAGTTTTTGGCAATATTTTTTGGAAATGCTAATAAGGGATTTAGTCAAATTTGAAATTGATTTTTTATGTTTATTATTAAAGTGTTCATTGGAAAATGAAGGGAAAGTTCCGAAATCCAGTTTTTGGCCATATTTTACATAGATTTTTAAAACTGATATTCAATCAAATTAGAAATCGAGTTTTCTCACACTAATTATTAAGGTTTTCACGGGAATATTCGGGGCACCCTACTACAAAATACACCCTAATAATAAAAATAAATCACCGTGCTTACCATTTGGGGGGGAGGGGGGTGCTTTAGTAATAGGGAGAGAGGATTGGCACCATTGTATTCTTCCTGGCTTCTGGTGGGTAAATGCTTGGGTATCCGGGTTCCGCCGGTGAATTTCTCACCAGACCACTAACACCAATGGCCAAGAGGCGCCATCATGTTCAAGGACGCTCTTTAGCAGAAGGCTCAAGGCTTGCCGTTTGGCAAAAAAAAGTTTGTTGTCCCCACAGCCAGACACCAAGTTGAAGAGGGCGCGGCTCGCAGCCCGTTGAACAGTTGACTCTGTTGGATGCTGCTGCATGGCCTTCAACACTGCCTCGCAGGCCATCTCCGTGTTTCCTTTGTCCTTTATATCGATCTTGTGCGCTGCTCGGGCGACCTTAGTGCTCATTGGGATCTTCTCCGGGTCCAAGAAAGAAAAAATAAACCCTGGCTGGTGGAGAAAGATCCTTGCAAAGAGTATCCGGCATTGTTGGCTATTCCCACTTTTTCCGATCAGCATCATCTCTGCCAAGGGCCCCACATCCGCCAAGCGACGATTTGACAGATATGGCCTGCCACATAATAGGGAAGCTTGATCCGCCCATGCACCATGGCATCATAAGCCTTCTCCGGATCCAAACCTGCCAGCTGTCTAAACTTATGAGCCGGATTTACCTGCTATATGTCTATATATCATTATACATCCCTGTTTGTTCAACCCTCTCTGAAGAAGAAAAGAAACCAAGATCGAGAGATGTGAAGAGAACGAAATGAAAAGAGAAAGAGATGTCAGATGTCGGAGATGATGGAGATGTCAATGTGAATAAATTCTTTCTGCAACGCGCACGGCGTTGTCTGGCATCCTATTGGGCACATTATTTTGCCTTGTAGGTTCTTGATTTTCGAAATTTCTGCATTGCCCCCTATTAAATACCAAACAACATTGTGTGGTAATAAACCCCTAGTGGTCTCTGGCATCCAAACCTTGATGTCAGGAAGCAAAAGAAACATAAAAGAGCTGGGGGCTACAAACAGAACAAACAGAATAGAGTCAATAGAGCAACCTTGCAGCAGTTGAATGTGTTCAAAACTCAACAGTCATTGCCCGAGACAAGGTGCCAGTGATACTCACTGGACCAGCCGGGTCTTCGGAAGCACCAACCAAACGCTTGAAATACAAGGGACCAAGCTGAGCCTAAAGCCAACCTAAGTTGTGCCTGGTAGTTTTTCCAAAGTTTCTACCATGCTGTATTCAAGGGGTTGTGCATAAATCATGCCTAAATCCTCTTCTCAGGGAAGTGCTAACATCTACAAAGTTCCATCATCTTCCTAGACATTGACTCACACAAATGCGAACCCTCAGATTTCCCCCTTTGGTTGGCTTGGAAATCAATGGATGGATCCAGCCTCCTTTGCCGCTGAACTCGGCTATGCCGGCAATCTCCAAGGGAATGATTTTGTCGGAATTATCAGCCTCCTCTAGCGCTTTATCAGTTAAGAGCTTTGTCACATAGACCCTGTCCGCATTAGTCCTCCATTCCGCGTCCACGTCATAGGCACAGAACCAGTAGAGGAAGAAGAACAGGGAATACCTGGTGGTGAGGGTCTTGGCGCCGTGTAGAATTGGACAGTTGGGTTGGACCATGTTGGACCCGAATCTGCTGATTGCGACCCATCCAGGGCCTGATCCGAAGGCTTACAGTAATAGTGACATAGCCCGCCGGTGGCATATGGTGGTGCAACAAGTTAGAAATCTTTTGGGAAAAATCGATGGGCCAGCCGGTTCGGTGTTCCATGTGTCATCATTTATATACTTGTTGATGTGGGAGTGCCCCTCTAACAATGAACGAACCAATGTGAAAATGGCACATAGCGTCAAACATTCAAGCTCCGGGTCCTACATCCACTGCCCATACAACAGACTCCACATCCAATCCCCAAACACGACAAACACAAGCTTGAATCAGGCAACCAAATCAATATCATATATATATCGATATATATATATATATATATATATATATCGATATATATATATATATCGATATATATATATACCTCTAAGTGGCATGTCAAGGCCACTACCCGTGCAGTAACTCCACACAGTCTTGCTTTGCTGCCAACTCCCCTCCATCTGCCTCACAACGTTGCATGAAGCGAAATACCACAGCACCCATTTCATCCAAACCTTCCAAGGACAGGTAGAACTGAGTGAAACTGAGGGTGGGTTGGCCACCTGTCCAAAGTTCAATGATGGAAAGGCGTTCGATTCAATTTTGAAAGGCACCGTGATGAATTTGACATTTGACTCTGTAGACACACATATGTATATATATATATTACATTACATCATTTATGTAATATATATATATATAATGTACAGGAGTTGCCACACTTAAAGAACGGAATGAGGAGTACAAAAGTACGGATTCGGATCCTGTTCTATAATTAATTTTGGGTTGTTCTAAAATTAATTTGTGCTCCTCATGTAGATTGTATGAGTCTTGGAGGTTACTTACATGTATTTACATCATTTCATTTATTTTTCTGGGCACCGGAAGAATGTGCATAGAAACCACACATGTAAGACGGAATTATTGCAAATTTAATTATAAAAACTCAATTATAGAACAGAATTGGTAAATGCGGGAAATATGGGGGAAAACACAATTATATATGGAACACAAACAAGAATTATAGAATGACAAAAAAGTTAACAACAAGATACGGTAAACAACCGTACTTTCGTACTCCTCAGCTTCTGTTTTATAATTGTGATAATATGTATATATATATATAAATATATACACCAAATATAAATAACATAAATGAAAATATCTATATATATATATAAATATATATACCATATATGTATATATATATATATGTTATTAAAAAAATCGTTTGAATATAAATCTATACATATATATCTTGTATTTATCATATATGTATCAAATATAAATATATATAAATATATAAATAACAAATATTTATATATATTTTTTATCATGTATATATATATCAAATACACATATATATATATATTTATAATAATCATAAATGTCATATAGAAATATATATATATATACAAACCAAAAACCAAAAGAAAAAAATCATATATATATACATATAATATTTTTAAAACGTCATATATTTACATAATGTCATATGTATATATCATAGATATAATTTTAATAAAAAAACAAAAATATATTTCATATACAAATATATATTCTATCATATATATGTGTGTGTCTATCATATATACATATGCATATATTCTATCATATATATATATATATGTATCTTATATATAAAATCAAATATATATATATATAATCAAATATATATATATATATCGTATAGATAAAAATATAAATCATATAAATATATATATATATACCATATATGTATCATATATATATAATATTACGTATCATATATATATAAATTACGTATCATATATAGATAAAAATATATATGTATACAACAAAGATAAATTTCACATACATTTAGAATTAAATATATCATATTTACAAATATATAATTATACAAATATAATATATATATATATATTTATTTATACACCGTATATTTACACATAGATGAATATATATATATATATATTTATATATCACATATATATATATGTATATTTGGATATACATACACCATATATATATATTGTATTTATCCAAACATACGTTGAGTATCTATGCAAAAAATAAAATGGAAATGCATCGTGCACGTGTAGGACGGTCGGGGGTATATTCCGATCCACCGAGCCACACACACATATTCCTTCTAAGGCAACGTGTTAACAAAAACTCCTGCAACCGTACCAGTATCTGAAGGCTCAAACTGCCAGGTCTGTTGTTCAAACGTAAATCAGCCGTGACGAATTGTACTGCAGTTAACAAGTTCCCCGGTTTCAGCCATCATTTTTGGCCAAAGGGCGTGAGATTCCAAAAGGTCGTACGCATCTGCAGACTTGAACGTAAAGACACAAGTCAAAGCTAAGATGAGTTCACCCAAATGAATCAGCACCTTAAAAGCACTCGCCAGGATGACAGAAAAAACACGCAGGCCCATCCAATTTCTGGCGCGTGCTAACTGAATGTGATGATCTCAGCATTCAACACAACAAAGAAACACAACGGAATTCGAAGTCTGATGTAAAACAATTGGTTCAAGGTCCAAGGTTCAAACTAGGACGCGTTGCTGTCGTTGACCCTATGCACTTCAGAGTGGTTGAAAATTGACAGCATGAAACTGGTAGGAAACAAGTGATGAAACTAAGACGCTAAAGGCAGAGATCCTTTGGCATACTGGGGGTTTGACGGAAATCATCTGTAGGTTCATTTTTTTGAAGTGTTTGGGAGCTGTGGCAGTTGTTCCATCAATTGTCTCGCGTCACACTTCAGATTGGGCCATGCAATCAAAACATGCAGTATTCAATATTCTAGTGACTCTAGTGCAGCTGTTTGAATTGAACATGCTTGAACCATGACACACTCCTTAATTTAGATTTGCAGGCGCATGTGAAATGAGAAGGCTCGAAGCATAGGTTGTTTCACCCGCTTGAGTTTGTGGCATATCTCATCCCAAAGCATGTTCCATCCAACAGCATGATTCATTCCCAAACGGGAAGCCGTTCCCAACAGCAACTGCGCTCCAAAATTCCTACTAGTTTGACCAGGTACTTGCAGCAGCGCCGGTGTTGAAAGAAATGCTTGACCAGCAGATCCGCGCAGAAGCACGGTTTCATATGCTCCAATGGTGTTGGGAATAGCGAACACCAACCTGGGCATAAATGAAAGGATTTGCAAAAAAATGGAAAACTGATTTTGGTTTCCAGTGTTCTGGTGCAATCAAAGAATATTGAAACTTTGTTGAAGTTATCTTTTATTGGAGGCTGCAACGAATCCTTCCTAATTTGGAAAAAACCCAATCTGACCCAGCTGACTGCTCGATGGCTACACTCCTTAAGAAAAACATACCCGAGAAAAAATAACATGGAACACAGACCTGGTCCAAAAATGTCACGGTCATTGTTAACATGGAATATACTTACTCCAAATCTCCAAAACAGCTTGGAGCCATGTGGGGCCCATTTCCACCTGCGAAAATGATCCCAACACTGCATGAGTGACCCCCGAAATTGGAACATGTTAATTTCCTTCCAAAGGAGTGTTTGTCCATGTTAGTCATTACTGGCGTAGGATGACACGATGATTTAACATGGAAATCCTGCGGAGGTCCTGTCTCTCTTCTTGTGGATGGTCCATGTTAAAACGCAGAGGATGGCTCAATGTTGGCTGGTGCCCGTTTCCATGTTAGCGTGTCTCGGGCGGCGTGCCAAAAAACAAAGAAGATACACAACAATTGCAGCAAAACACGGTCTTTACTCCATATTACATAGAACACAACGTCCCTGGGGTGGCTAGTGCCAGGTTCCATGTCTTCTGGGATGGCTGGTGCCAAGAAAGGTACTTTAGAGAGGATGCACATACCACACTCAATTTTTTTTGCCTCTTGTTCCATGTTAACGTTTCTGGGTTGCTGGTGCCAAGAAAGGTAGCGGGATAATTACACGCTATTCACCGAAACACCAGGTTCTGCTCCGTTGCTCTCCTCAAACCATCTCAGCTCTTTTAAATTCTCGCAACTCTTTTCAACAGCTCTCAAAGTTTTTTCATCTCTTCCCACCTCAGCTCAACTCTTTTCACCTCTTCCCCACTCTTTTCAACTCTTCTCAACGACTCTCACCTCTCTCCACCTCTTCTCAACTCTTCTCAACTCGTCTCAACTCTTCTCACCTCTCTCCACCTCTTCTCAACTCTTCCCACCTCTTCTCACCTCCGCTCAACTCATCTCACCTCTTTCTCAACTCATCTCAACTCATCTCAACTCTTCTCACCTCTTGTCAACTCCAACTCTTCTCACCTTTCTTCGCAGAGATGCTTCACACCGGGAAAACTATTACACACAGAAGCTTCTACACACAGAAAGTTTTGCACAAAGAAGCTTTTATACACAAGAGCTTTTAAACGGAAGCTTTTACACACAGCAAGGTTTTACACAGAGCAAACTTTTACACAGCAAACTGTTACACAGAGAAGCTTTTACACAGAGCAAGTTTTTACACAGAGAAACTTCTTCACAGAGAAGCATTTACATAGAACAATTTTTTGCACAGAGAAGCGTTTACACGGAGAAGCCTTTACACAGAGAAGTTTTTACACAGAGCAAACTTTTCCACAGAGAATTTTTTTCACAGAGAAGCATTTACACAGAGCAAGTTTTTGCACAGAGCAAGCTCTTACACAAAGAAATTTCTAGCACGGCAATTTGCTACACACAGAAAACTTTATACAGAGAAACTTTTACACAGAGCAAACTTTTACATAGAGAAGCTTGTACACACCAAGTTTGCACACAGAGAAGCCTTTACACAGAGCAAGTTCTTACACAGAGAAGTTTCTAGCACAGCAAGTTTTTACACAGAACCTTTTACACACAGCAAGTTTTTACACAGAGAAGCATTTACACAGAGCAAACTTTTACACATAAGTTTTTACACACAGCACACTCTTACACAGAGAAGCTTTTACACCGAGCAAGCTTGTACAGAGAATCTTTTGCACAGAGCAAACCTTTACACAGAAACTTTTACACACAGATTTTTTTCTCTGAGATTGTTTTAACTCTGAGCAAGTTTTTGCACACAGAAGCTTCGCACAGCAGGCTCTGAGACAGAGACGCTTTTACACAGAGCAAGCTTTTTCACAGAGAAGTTTTTACACACAGCAAGCTTTTACACAGAGAAGCCTTTTCACACAGCAATCTCTTGCACAGAGAAGCATTTACACAGGGCAACTTTTTGCTCAGAGAATGTTTTACACACAGAAGTTCTTTCCCAGAGACTTTTTTACACAGAGCAAGCTTTTGCACAGAGAAGCTTCTAGCACAGCAAGTTTTTACACACAGCAAGCTTTTGCACAGAGAAGCTTCTAGCACAGCAATTTTTTTCACAGAAGCTTTTACACACAGCAAGCTTTTGCACAGAGAAGCTTCTAGCACGGCAATTTTTTTCACAGAAGCTTTTACACACAGCAAGCTTGAGCACAGAGAAGCTTTTACACACACCAAGCTTGTACACAGAGAAGCTTTTACACACAGAAACTTCTAGACACAGAAGCTTTTACACACAGAAACTTATGCACAGAGCACAAGCATTCACACATCGAAGCTTCTACACAGAACAAGCTTTTACACAGAGCAAGCTTTTACACCGAGAAGCTTTCACACAGAGAATCTGCTACACAGGATGCGCCAAGATGAAGAAAAATCTGCTGCATTGGCAACCTTCAGGCAGCCACTAGAATATGATTTCTAACACCCAGCTGCGAAACGCAATAGTACTACACACGCAGACGCAGCAGCGAGAAGCCTTAACACAGCCAGTCCACTGCGATCTGCAGACGCTGAGTTGCGAAACACACTAGAATTACGCACAATGCGGCTACACTAATTGCAGCTCCAAAAGCGGTTGAATCTCGGCGGGAAAACGACGATTTTGAAGCCATTTCTCAAAGAAATTTTCAAAGGAAAATCATCAACGCCAAAATGTAGAAAAATCTGCTGCCAAAGCACCATTCGCAACCTTCATGCAGCCCCACTACAATACGATTTAGGACTCCCAACTGCAAAGACAATACTATTACGCACGCTGCCGCAGCAGCGAGGAACCTTGACGCAGCCATTCCACTGCGATCTGCAAACGCGGGGTTGCAAACACAGCGTCAACAAAGAAGAGAAAAAGTCATCTGGCGGCTTCAGTTGCATTGCGCGCAAATCGGGACAGATTCGGCGGCAAAGCGACGACGCCCGCACCAGTCGCGCAACCGAGCCAACTTTTCTCCGCAACTGAACCTCCGTTTACCCGAAAAAAACACAATGTTTCGTGCAAATCATAACATTAAAACTGATGCAGCAGTTCCAATGCGATCTGCCAACAATGACTTGAAAAACGCAATCAGAATCGCAAGACATTACTGCAGCCAAATCAAATGGCGCCCACAAGCCACAACCTACCCTGCTAACTTTTCTTGACTGGCCCAATGGGCCGCATTGCAAGTCAACTTAACATGCATGCAAAAAACCACTCAGCTGCTTTTTTCCACCAAGCACCGATAAAAGTGTCCACCGTCCTCATTTCTGGACATGTTCAAAAACCATAAAGCGTGCTGTTTCTATATTTCATTTTTCGGCCCATTGGGCCGCATAATCTTGTATATAACTGATCTGCGAATACCATATGTCAAAATTATGGCACATGGGGCTGCATATATCATGGTTTTGATATTGAATGGATGGTGTTGCAAACCTGCAACTAATTCATTGGAATGTTGCAGTGTTTTGTGGCATGATCACATTTCTCTGCCCTGCGATTCATGGAGCCGCACACTAGTCAAAGCGTTTTCAAAAGTAAATTGAAACTGTTGGAGACTATATCACAAAAAGCATGAAGAAGCATTGCTCCTTCAAACCCAACATGCTTGGAAAATACATATCCGCCGACCCTGGCCTTCGCCAAGGCCGGGGCGGCGCCTGGGACCACCGGAGGTGTGGATCCTGTCTTTCTTGAACCTTTGCCACGCCGTGGATCCTGTCTTTCTTGCACCTTTGCCACGCCCACACTGCAGGCAAACGCCATCACAAGGCCACAGCAATGGCTCAAGAGCACCCCACGGCCGCAGCAATGGCTTCTTTTATAGGCGTTCAAGGCTGCCTGCTGTTCCAGCGTTGCAGCCTGCCGTTTGCGTGCATAGCGCTCTGTCGTTAGGGCGTCCATGCCTCGGGCACGCCCGCAGGCAAAAGCCACCACAAGGCCACAGCAATGGCTCAAGGCATCCCCCCGGCCACAGCAATGGCTTGTTATAGGCGTTCAAGGGCCGTTTGACAGGCTTCAAACCCTTAAAACCCTTAAAATGCTTCGCCGGCCGTTTGCCTGCATAGCGCTCTGTCGTTAGGGCGTCCATGCCTCGGGCACGCCCGCAGGCAAAAGCCACCACAAGGCCACAGCAATGGCTCAAGGCATCCCCCCGGCCGCAGCAATGGCTTCTTATAGGCGTTCAAGGCTGCCGTTTGACAGGCTTCAAACCCTTAAAACCTTTAAAATGCCTCGCCGGCCGTTTGCCTGCATAGCGCTCTGTCGTTAGGGCGTCCATGCCTCGGGCACGCCCGCAGGCAAAAGCCACCACAAGGCCACAGCAATGGCTCAAGGCATCCCCCCGGCCGCAGCAATGGCTTCTTATAGGCGTTCAAGGCTGCCGTTTGACAGGCTTCAAACGCTTAAAACCCCTAAAATGCCTCGCCGGCCGTTTGCCTGCATAGCGCTCTGTCGTTAGGGCGTCCATGCCTCGGGCACGCCCGCAGGCAAAAGCCACCACAAGGCCACAGCAATGGCTCAAGGCATCCCCCCGGCCGCAGCAATGGCTTCTTATAGGCGTTCAAGGCTGCCGTTTGACAGGCTTCAAACCCTTAAAACCCCTAAAATGCCTCGCCGGCCGTTTGCCTGCATAGCGCTCTGTCGTTAGGGCGTCCATGCCTCGGGCACGCCCGCAGGCAAAAGCCACCACAAGGCCACAGCAATGGCTCAAGGCATCCCCCCGGCCGCAGCAATGGCTTCTTATAGGCGTTCAAGGCTGCCGTTTGACAGGCTTCAAACCCTTAAAACCCCTAAAATGCCTCGCCGGCCGTTTGCCTGCATAGCGCTCTGTCGTTAGGGCGTCCATGCCTCAGGCACGCCCGCAAGAAAGCCACCACAAGGCCACAGCAATGGCTCAAGGCATCCCCCCGGCCGCAGCAATGGCTTCTTATAGGCGTTCAAGGCTGCCGTTTGACAGGCTTCAAACCCTTATAAAACCTTTAAAATGCCTCGCCGGCCGTTTGCCTGCATAGCGCTCTGTCGTTAGGGCGTCCATGCCTCGGGCACGCCCGCAGGCAAAAGCCACCACAAGGCCACAGCAATGGCTCAAGGCATCCCCCCGGCCGCAGCAATGGCTTCTTATAGGCGTTCAAGGCTGCCGTTTGACAGGCTTCAAACCCTTAAAACCCTTAAAATGCCTCGCCGGCCGTTTGCCTGCATAGCGCTCTGTCGTTAGGGCGTCCATGCCTCGGGCACGCCCGCAGGCAAAAGCCACCACAAGGCCACAGCAATGGCTCAAGGCATCCCCCCGGCCGCAGCAATGGCTTCTTATAGGCGTTCAAGGCTGCCGTTTGACAGGCTTCAAACGCTTAAAACCCCTAAAATGCCTCGCCGGCCGTTTGCCTGCATAGCGCTCTGTCGTTAGGGCGTCCATGCCTCGGGCACGCCCGCAGGCAAAAGCCACCACAAGGCCATAGCAATGGCTCAAGGCATCCCCCCGGCCGCAGCAATGGCTTCTTATAGGCGTTCAAGGCTGCCGTTTGACAGGCTTCAAACGCTTAAAACCTCTAAAATGCCTCGCCGGCCGTTTGCCTGCATAGCGCTCTGTCGTTAGGGCGTCCATGCCTCGGGCACGCCCGCAGGCAAAAGCCACCACAAGGCCATAGCAATGGCTCAAGGCATCCCCCCAGCCGCAGCAGTGGCTTGTTATAGGCGTTCAAGGCTGCCGTTTGACAGGCTTCAAACCCTTAAAACCCTTAAAATGCCTCGCCGGCCGTTTGCCTGCATAGCGCTCTGTCGTTAGGGCGTCCATGCCTCGGGCACGCCCGCAGGCAAAAGCCACCACAAGGCCACAGCAATGGCTCAAGGCATCCCCCCGGCCGCAGCAATGGCTTGTTATAGGCGTTCAAGGCTGCCGTTTGACAGGCTTCAAACCCTTAAAACCCTGAAATGCCTCGCCGGCCGTTTGCGTGCATAGCGCTCTGTCGTTAGGGCGTCCATGCCTCGGGCACGCCCGCAGGCAAAAGCCACCACAAGGCCACAGCAATGGCTCAAGGCATCCCCCCGGCTGCAGCAATGGCTTCTTATAGGCGTTCAAGGCTGCCGTTTGACAGGCTTCAAATGCTTAAAACCCCTAAAATGCCTCGCCGGCCATTTGCCTGCATAGCGCTCTGTCGTTAGGGCGTCCATGCCTCGGGCACGCCCGCAGGCAAGAGCCACCACAAGGCCATAGCAATGGCTCAAGGCATCCCCCCGGCCGCAGCAATGGCTTCTTATAGGCGTTCAAGGCTGCCGTTTGACAGGCTTCAATTGCTTAAAACCCCTAAAATGCCTCGCCGGCCGTTTGCCTGCATAGCGCTCTGTCGTTAGGGCGTCCATGCCTCGGGCACGCCCGCAGGCAAAAGCCACCACAAGGCCACAGCAATGGCTCAAGGCATCCCCCCGGCCGCAGCAATGGCTTCTTATAGGCGTTCAAGGCTGCCGTTTGCCAGGCCTCAAACCTTCTTAAAACCCCCCCTAAAATGCCTCGCCGGCCGTTTGCCGCATAGCGTCGTCGTTAGGGCGTCCATGCCTCGGGCACGCCCGCAGGCAAAAGCCACCACAGGCCATAGCAATGGTGATTGCCGCAGCAATGGCTTTTATAGGAGTTCAAGGCTGCGTTGACAGGCTTCAAACGCTTAAAACCCCTAAAATGCCTCGCCGGCCGTTTGCCTGCATAGCGCTCTGTCGTTAGGGCGTCCATGCCTCGGGCACGCCCGCAGGCAAAAGCCACCACAAGGCCATAGCAATGGCTCAAGGCATCCCCCCGGCCGCAGCAATGGCTTCTTATAGGCGTTCAAGGCTGCCGTTTGACAGGCTTCAAACGCTTAAAACCCTAAAATGCCTCGCCGGCCGTTTGCCTGCATAGCGCTCTGTCGTTAGGGCGTCCATGCCTCGGGCACGCCCGCAGGCAAAGCCACCACAAGGCCACAGCAAGGCAAAAGCAGCGTCTTATAGGCGCTCAGCTCCGTTGCCAGGCCTCAAACGCTCAACCCTCCAAAAGTCCGCCCAGCTCGCACGAAAAGGTACCCCAACAAGCCCAACACGCGCCACTCCCGCACGCAAAAGCCACCACAAGGCCACAGCAATGGCTGAAGGCACCCCCCGGCCGCAGCAATGGCTTCTTATAGGTGTTCAAGTCTGCCATTTGCCAGGCCTCAAACCCTCCAAACCCTCCGAATCCCCCAAAAGTCCGCCCAACTCCGCAGGCAAAAGGTAACCCAACAAACTCAACACGCGCCACGCCCGCAGGCAAAAGCCACCACAAGGCCACAACAATGGCTCAAGGGCACCCCCCTCCCCAAGTTGATTGCTTTGACCATATCTTATTGTATGTGGATATATCATTACCATTGATGACCCCTCATCATAAAATGATTAATCATCAACAAGCTGTCAGGTAGCCAACACGGCCACTGCCTCACCCTTGCGCACCTGGCGGAGTTCGAACTGATCCGTGTCCATTTGGCCGCAGGGTGCAACTTCTCGCTGCTTGAGAAGCAAACGGCCATATGTCTGTCTTGCTGTCCGTCTCCCTCTCTCTCTCTCTACAGTACCCCCCCTCCAATTAGGGGGGTCGGCGGCACCTGGGCGCTAGCCCATTCTATATGTATACATCCATATACAAATCCATAAACCCAGCAAAAACAGCTCGACAGAGGTGACATCACCTCTCAATCCCAGAATCCATTGATGGTGGAGACAAGTCCCCGCGCTCCAGCACTGTCAGCCCCGCGGCGGCGAGTTCGTCGTCCAGTTGGGCTGGCGACATGCCGTCCTCGTAGCCTTGCTGAGGAGTGCAGGGTGGTGACGGAAATGTGTGGAACATTTGAGAATGATGGACATTTAAGAAATTGTGTGGGAAATTATTTCAAATTTAACGGAAAGAATCGTGGATAATGATGGAGCATTGATGGAAAATGATGGGAACATGATGGGAAATGCGGGAACTTATGGCAAATGATGCTGAATTGAAGGTGAATGTGAGAGGAAACTTACCGGAATTGAAGCAAAATAGGCGGAACATGCAATTTTTGATGGAACTTGAAACTTATAAAAACATGGTGTGCTGATCCCTTTGCACCTATTGAATTGCTTCATTGTGGGGCCCTTGAGCCACCATAAATTGATGGATGACTATGGCCCGGACCAACGTCACCCTGCATTTCCCTCAGGAGTTTGTGTGACATTGGGGATCTCCTAAGCCAGTACCTGTAGTTGATGAACATTTTCCCAAGGAGAACTCTCATTTTGCGGGTACGAGATGGTACGAGCTTTCCCCCCCTATTTTTGACAAACCCAATTGAATAGTGTTGGCTATATTAGTGCTATATTATACATTCCAGTGTGCCCCCCACTACATCCACAATCACACCATGTTTAATATGTGCAATTCCATGTAATTCCACCATTCCCATATGTTTCCCCAAATATGACAAGTTAAATCCCTACAGTTTTGCTGGCCAAATAAACATAAATAAGTTATATTAATCCCTACAGTATCCCTCTCTTCCTCAAGCGCCATCAGCAAAGCCCCTCATGGTGAGGAGGTGCGAAACAGACAGGCAGACATATTCAGTCCCCCTATATATATATCATATATATAATTACATTTTAATTACACACACAAAAATAATCAAAAATATATATACATACTATACTACGTCTATATAATCAATTAAGATTCTATAAACATATGTGTATTTATATATTCTTATTTATCTATTTATATTTATATATATATACTATAATGTGTATCTCTGTGTGTGTGTGTCGATATATTTCCCAACATCAATTCACCTTCCTGCTACTTCCGTAACCCCTCGACCCCTGACCCCGCCACGTCACCCAATTCCGTGCTGCGGCCCCGTGGTCGCGGCGCCGCGTCCTCGGCGGCTTTGAAGACGAGATGCAGATGGAGACCGCCAGGGCGGGTGAGGCTCGAAAGCCTCGGCTGCCAAGTGGACTGGGACCTTTTCCTGGGGGTCAAACTTGGGAGACTCCAGAATTTTGAGGGAGTTGGAGTTTCAAACCATTTCAAAACCGGAAAAAAAAGACATGAAACATGATTGATTATCATGATATGAACCATCTAACAAGAAGTGTTTTGGTGCAGTTTGTTACTGCCCAAGCCCAGCCCGCTCCTTGTTGAACCGGTAACAAGGCCAGGCAACTTGTCCAAGGTCTTGGGCAGGTCAGGTGTGAAGGTCAGCACAGAGCCACTGATGATGAGATCCAAAGTGCTGGGTGGCAGGGGGCAGTCCACCAGAATGTCACAGCCTGAAGCATGGAATGGCTGGAATGGTCCAATTCATAAGGTGGGAATATGGATGAAGATGGATTGCAATAGTATCAAGGTAGTATCGCGACAGTATCAAGATAGTATCAAGACAGTACCTAGACCTAGGTAGATAGATAGATAGATAGAAAGACAAACAAACAGATATAGACAGATACAGATAGGATTAGATAAGATTAGATAGGATTAGATAGGATTAGATAGGGTTGGATAGAGTTAGATAGGACGGATTAGATAGGGTTAGATAGGATTAAAATGGATTAGAGAGGATTAAAGAGGACAGTAGATAGGATCAGAGAGGATTAGATTGGATTGGACATGTCGATTGGATATGTAGATTGGATATTAGTTTTTTTTTCCCGTGTGCATTTTTCTTCTAGATTGGCTTAGATTGGATCTAGATTGGATTGTTCGATTAGAATATTCGATTAGATTATTTGATTAGATTGTTCGATTAGATTGGATTACAGTAGATTAGATAGACGGACCGATAGATAGAGCAGGATAGTTATCATCATTACAATGACTTATTGTCATTATCACAAGATATCTATCAATATAGCGCGCACCAGCAGGGCTGTTGCAAGTGATGCATGTGAGGAAAAAAACGCCATGGAGAGCTGCTAAGGCTAAGGAAACCGAGGTTCTCAATTCTGGTATGCCCACCCATATGTAGACCAAAACTTATCTGGTTGGTGGTTTCAACCCCTCTGAAAAAAATATTAGCCAATGGGAAGGATTATCCCATATATTATGGAAAATAAAGAATGTTTGAAACCACCAACCAGTTAAATATGTTACATCAACATAATGAACCTGCGAACCATCGGGGGTTGTTCTTGGGCTTCCCTTGGGAAAAAGTCGATCAAGGCAAGTCGCAGTAGGCCTTGACAGATTTTTCCATCTCCTTGAATTTGCTTCAAGGAAAACCCCCCAGGGAAGGCTTTCCACATTCCTATGGATTCATGGGAAATCAAAAATGTGATTTATGATGATCCCGGCCAGGTACTTCCAGAGTAAACCCGGATGTCTTGAATATGAAATCACAAAATTGCCTTTCTAATCTTTCTAGATCTTCAATCAAGATTACTCCGGCATCCCAGGTACGCATGATGAAAGAAACAATGTCTGAAAAGAAAATGTGCATAACTCACCAGACAGCTGTCAGCTGCAGCCCATTCTTCAAAACACCACGATAATCACAAGAATCACAAATCACCGAGTCAACAACAACCTACAGAAGAAGGATAACATCAAAATAAACCATATACCGTAATACATCATCAAAATCCCCCCTCGATGCCCCAAATGGATCCAAATTGTGGATTCACATGGGCTACCATCCTCCCATCTAAGGTAGACCCTGCCAGGGGGACCAATAGCCATGGATCAATGCCATAGTACCTCTCAAAAAGAATGGTATCATTATGCAGATTTTAGGATTTGACCCATTCCCCCATGAGGAAATAGCATGAAATCACAAAAATATACAAAAATGAATTTGTCCAAAAACCATGTACCCCGGAATCTTGTGGTTAATCATTTTCCCAACTAAAATTATCATACATTCGGGGTATACTATGTATACCCAATTTTCAAAGCAAATCCAGGATGCCACACCCAATTGACAAAAAGACACGTTGCATCCCCATGACCAACCCCCATGTTTTCCATTGTTTTCCCTAGTGAAATCACCATCAAAATCGTGGTAAATCACTCAGCGTCCTTCGCTGCGATCTTCTCCTTGGCCTGCGCCACCATCTTCGGCGCGACATCCACCAGGGTCACATTGGCTCCGCTCTCGGCCAGAGCTAGGCCCAGCACGCCGTGACCGGCACCAAACTCCAAGATGTCCTTTCCTGGGCGGGAAAACCTTGAGATTGGTTTGCCGATAGGGATTGCTGTGGAACACCACGCCAAACTCATAAAAGCGCCCATTGATACACAAGGTTAATAAGTGAAAAACTCAAGTGACTATATAAGTGAAAAAGCCTTCAACATATCATCTCAACCGTTTTTACCTTATAAATCCTTATAAATCTATGTAAAACCTTTATGGGTCTGTCTGAAAACGGGATATTCCATTCCATCCATTGGTTAATCATCGGTTCATTTCGATAGTGTTTACGGCATACCAGGCATACCCCATTTTCAAACAAACCCAACTTATCCCAATTATCATATTGTTATCCTCACTATATCACCATGGTTTCCTAGTAAAAATGGTAAATCATGGCATTCCAGTGCCAAAAATGTCAGAGTTACGCCATGCGCCACGTGGCCAGCCAGTTCCGGCACCTTGGACCGGACCAGCTCTTCCACCAAGACGTTGAACTCGAGCACGCAGGTGCCCATCCTTGGATCTGGACAAAAAACGCCACCGATTTGTTGGACCATGAGTTTACCATGAAAAGTAGGAGCGTTCTGCAGATTAATCATGATTATATAATCCATTAAAACAATTCAGGGGCATATATAAATATATACATACATATATGTACATATAATATATGTATAAATTTATATGTACATGCAGAACATACATACATACATACATACGTACGTACATACGTACGTACGTACGTACGTACGTACATACATACATACATACATTACATACATAGTGCAGGTACAGATACAATAACAGAGACAGACAGAGGACAGGGACAGATACAGGAACATATACATACATATACATACATATACATACATATACATACATATACATACATATACATACATATACATACATATACATACATATACATACATATACATACATATACATACATATACATACATATACAAACATATACAAACATATACAAACATATACATACATATACATACATACATACATACATACATACATACATACATACATACATACATACATACATACATACATACATACATTACATACATTACATACATTACATACATTACATACATTACTTACATACATACATACATACACACATACATACATACATACATACATACATACATACATACATACATACATACATACATACATACATACATACATACATACATACATACATACATACATCTACATACATACACATACATACACATACATACACATACAAACACATACATACATTCACATACATACATATACATACATACATACATATACATACATACACATACATACACATACATACACATACAAACACATACATACATATACATACATTACATACACATACATACATTACATACATTACATGCATATACATACATTACATACATTACATACATTACTTACATTACATACATTACATGCACTACATACATTACATACATTACATTACATTACATTACATTACATTATTACATTACATTACATTACATTATGTTACATTACATTACATTACATAACATTTACATACACATACATACCGTACAAGTACAGTATGTGTTATTATTGGGAGTTTCATCACCGCAAAAAATTGGGATTATGGGGACATTCTGATATATGGGGACGGGTCAGACCTGGAAAGATACCCCATGAATGTGGATATGGACATCCATAAACACAAGGCATAGCAACTAGGGCACAACCCGTGTCACCAGCGAAATTTCCATGAGTCATCTTTCTTTATAGCCGCCTCTGCCGCCAAGTGGTTTCAGCTAAAGACTTGAGGAAGTCCTTTTTCTGCGTAGGTCATTTTCAATGGTGTGCATTTGCACGCGACGTTCTTTGATTTTTGTAGGCTTACCAACAATGCGACCCCATTTTTGAGGAAAGACCATGTCCTATCCAAGCTCTGGGTTCCAGCCGTCACATGTCCTTCAGTGAAAGCAATTCAATCATCTAGCAGAGCACTGACGTGCACGCCGGTAAAAAACAAAAACTGACCAAGTCCAACAAGTAACAAAGGAAGGACGCCACAACCACGAGAAGGAGTTTCTATCTTCTGACCCGCTGAACCGATCTAAGGAGAAGACACGCAATCAACCGAATTTCGCAACAACAAAAAAACAACCATCAGAACGACGTTACAAACGGCACATACAAACGCATACAAAGCACAGTGTAAACGTAGGCATAGAAACGTAGAAGAAGGTAAACAAACAACGGGATGCACAGACACAATGCCCAGTGGAACCATACACAAGCAAAAACTCGCACATGTTGGAAGCCACATCATAACAATAGCTCTCTCTCGTCATGATCGGCAATTCACTGGCAGGTCGACTGCCTTTAAAAATGTTAAATGCAAACGTTTTGGATAGGAAAACTCCAAAATCACCCCAATTACTGCAATAAATAAATCTGAAATGGGGAAAAATGGGGGACGGCGCCTCACTTGCGCACACAAAATTGACTCAGAGCCTTCGGGGGATGGGGTGGGGCTCGTTAACGTCATTATATTTCTTGCTGTCCTGCAGACACAGGCACTGCTCTTTCATGATCAGTTACCATGATCAGTTACCAGTGGGTTGGGGTGGGGTGGGGTAATAACGTTCATGTTCCTGTGCACACACAGGCACAGCAACCTTATCACCTTTCTTGCTGTCCAGACACAGGCACTGCTCATTCATGATCAGTTACCGGTGAGGTGGGGTGGGGTGGGGTGGGGCGGGGCAAGTGGTAATAACGTTCAGGTTCCTGGTGCACACCAAGGCA
This sequence comes from Cladocopium goreaui, assembly GCA_947184155.2. Taxonomy (NCBI): domain Eukaryota; class Dinophyceae; order Suessiales; family Symbiodiniaceae; genus Cladocopium; species Cladocopium goreaui. The sequence goes on from CAMXCT020001790.1 coordinate 107,539, forward strand.
CAGCAAAAACCGTATCATCTTCTTGCTGTCCGCAGACACAGGCACTGCTCATTCATGATAGTTACAACGGTAGGTGGGGTGGGGTGGGGCAGGAGTAATGGGTAATAACGTTTAATGTTCCTGTGCACACACAGGCACAAGCAACCTTATCATTTTCTTGCTGTCCAGGGACACAGACATGCTCATTCATGATCATTAACGGGGGGTGGGGTGGGGTGGGGTGGGGTAATAATGTTCCTGTTCCTGTGCACACAACAGGCACGGCACCCTCTCATCTTTCTTGCTGTCCAAGCAGACACAGCCTGCTCATTCATGATCAGTTACCGGTGGGGTGGGGCTGGCGGTGGTGGGGCGGGGTAATAACGTAAATGAAGCACTCCGGAAAATGAACGCCGGCTCAACAGCTACAAATCTAGTCGCGGTCGCGCCGTTTTATATTTACCTAACGTGAGGCTATCGCTTCGGTATCTAAAACCAATATATCAACCGTCGCGTTATATATATATCAAAAGTGCAAAATGACTGACATGAAAACACAGCACAGCTGAAATCCAAGGACATCACTGCAGAGACCGCGTGGGGAGAGTAGTAGGGAAACCGAAGAAAAAGAGCCGAAACACGCAATAGGGCCAATACCGGACCACCGCACGTTTCTTACTTACAAGCACACAGTCGCAACGGGTCGCGAATGCATCATCATCATCATCATCATCATCATCATCATCATCACCACCAGCATAATCATCATCATCACCACCACCATCATCATCGTCATCAATCGTCATCGTCATCGTCGTCATCGTCATCATCGTCATCATCATCATCATCATCGTCATCATCATCATCATCATCACCACCGTCATCACCATCATCATCAGCATCATCACCATCATCACCATAATCATCATCATCTTCTTCTTCTTTTTCTTCTTCATCATCATCATCTTCTTCTTTTTCTTCTTCATCATCATCATCATCATCATCACCGTCATCACCATCATAAGAACACCAGCATCCGCGTGCACAACTGAGTTGGTTTCTCGCGTGTACAGCCGAGTCGGGTTTCGCGTGTACAACCGAGGCACCATCCAAAAATGGTTCAAACCTGCACAAAATGTCACGAAATGGCGATGTCGTCCATTTAGAGATATCAAACTAGAAAACATCCATAGACGGATGTGTTTGAGACTAGGATCAAACGAACATAAAATCCGAACATCATCAATAGATATCAATGGATTTCAAGCAGCCGAGCGATGGATTTGCGTGAAATATGTATGCATAGGCTTTGCTGCATAGGTTTGATTGCTGTGGTATATGACACACAAATATATATACAACACGCAAGCACATAAAATGTCTATGATTTAAGATGTACCACCATCCGATCCCCAGAACCAATTGCAGAAACAAACATGGATCCTGAGAATCACTAATTTCTGGAAGCGTCTCTCCACTTGTCCAGCCGTCAGCCATGTCATCCCATTCTTTGGCCACCTGTGTCGCCGTGCAACTCGCTGTGTTTTGCTGTGCTTTTGATGCTTCCAGAGATACCCTCTGGTAAACTGTCACATAACGATGGAAAATCACCATGTTTAATGGGAAAACTCACTATGCATGGCCATTTTTTTAATAGCAAACTGTTAGTTTACCAGATATTCCAACACACACTGTCAAGATCTTTTTGGGACCAGCCACATCCGCGATAGTCTTGGCTTTCTCATCCGCCATGACGGCCATGGCAAGACACCAGCTGAAAAGTAGCAGCACTGCCCTGTGCCACCAGCGCCTGTAGAGATTTCTGGGGCGAACCACATACCATGGAACCCTGGCGCTCAACATAATGGGCATACTCATTACTGGTTGGTGGTTTCAACCCCTCTGAAAAATGATGGAGTTCGTCAGTTGGGATGATTGTTCCCAATAATATGGAAAAATAAAAAAAATGTTCCAAACCACCAACCAGATTATCATAATCATCCAACCCCTTCAGATTCACTGCTTGAGCCCAGAAACCCACAGCCCCCTGGGAAATCACTAACACCCTTCTCCCGGTACATCCTGGCAATGGAAATTTCATGGTAGACTTCAGCTGCCGTTTCCCTGGCTGATCAGCCACTTAGCCACATTTGGTCTCACCAGAAACAAAGCCATCCAAAGTCATGCTGTCAGAACAACACCTTGAAGCTTTCGGCAACTTCAAGCAATCTGAATAATGTTGGCTACTGATTTGTGTGGGCCCCCCCCAACAATTTTAGGCTACTCAATAAATCGACATTTTAAACGCCCCCCCCCAACAATTTTTAGGATAGTCAACTTAAGTAAGGATTTCAATTGACATCAATCTACTTTCAGTTGATCTTTCTTTTAAACCTCAAAACATCTATTGATAAGAAAGGATTTCAATTGAAATCAATTTGCGTTCAATTCATTTGAATCTACGTTCAACTGATTTTCCTTCTAAACCTTGAAGAAATCTATTGATAAGAAAGGATTTCAATTGAAATCGATCTACGTTCAATTGCTTTTCCTTCTAAACCTCAAAGAAATCTATTGATAAGAAAGGACCAGCTTTAAATGGCTTTTAAAATCTTTTAAATCTATATTATATAAACCTTTCAATATGGCTTTCTAAAGCAAATGGACCAGCTTTACCAAAAGAATGGTGGATAAAAGGTTTTGTGTTTTTTCACCCCAAAAGTTTGTGCACAATAGGGTACCATCGAAACAATTACATTATTGAGGATCTGGGTCACTCATGGGGTACCCCCTTGAAAAATTGTTTGGGTGCTGTTTTTAAATAAGGGTTTAATAAGCATCTAATAAGTTGAGAAACCTTGCATTTTCAAGGCTTTAACATGGATATGGCTTTCTAAAGTAAATGGACAAGTTTTCCCAAAGAAAGGTGTATAAAGGTGGATAAAGTTCCTCCTGAAAAAATTGGATCTGAGAAAAAACTTTCCCCAATAGAGCCCCACCCCCACCATCCACAAAGTACTCAATTATTTCCGGAAAAAAATCCACAATAGAGGGCCATCACACTAATCGGTATCCAACATTGTATCTCAATACTCTCCAATACACTGAATGCCATCGTTAATGACGTAGATTAAAAACTCTCCAACACTCATTCGAGGAGGGCAAAACTCAGCTATGGCTTGATGGCAATTTTTTCCTTCGCTGGTCTTCAGCGAGGGTCGCAGCTGCTGGGGAGTCCGGGGATGTTTCAGCATCTGAGTGACCTTCTAAGCGTGGAATGATTTTATACTCCAAGAGTCTGGGCTAGTAAGAGCTGATGTGCCGCAATATGCCGCAATCTTCCGTCAGGCCGTACTTGGAAGCCAACAAAATAGATGGGCTGCTGGTTTCTCGACATGGTTTACATTGTGATTTCATGATCCATCGAATAGATCTCAATAACTTCTTGCGGGACACATCCTAAACTCAGGAATCCTTTGGAACCACCAACCATTTCAACCAGCTTTACAGTGAGCCCAAAGATGACCATGACGGGCGACCAGATGCCACACATTCATGTCCAGATATGTCCCAAGATGGGAGCAGGGGACTAATCACCGGTTTCTTTCATGAGAAGACCATTGGGCTCATCATTACTGGGGATGGCATGTAGATGCATGATGATGCATGTAGATCATGTAGCAAACGATTTGAAACTGCCAACCAACCATTGGATGGAAGATGTTGCGCCCCATATCAACACTTTCCAAATTTTGCGCGTGTGACAGGAAGGATCAGGAAGGCCACTAAAGTGATGGTTCCATGCGGCTAAGCGGAAGTGGTTTTCTACTATCATCAACGGGAATTCCAGGATCCTAAAATGGAGGTACTGCACCATATAACGCCATATTTTGGGGGTATATCCCCTTACATAGCCCTTACATTGGTTCCTGAAATGGCCATTGATATATATATATATATCTGGTTGGTGGTTTTAACCATCTTGAAAAATATGAAAGTCAATGGGAAGGATGACATCCCATATATATATATATCCATATATTCTGGAAAATAAAAGTCATGTTTGAAACCACCAACCAGATATTGATATCACCAGTACTTCAAACATCTTCAAACCAAGTCAGACTTCGTCTCACGGTGACCTCCGGCAGGGGTAGGAGCCGTTTTTTGGACAACTCGTTCGATAACGCAGCGAGACAAGATGGATGTGACAAGATCTGATAACGCAGTTTTTAACCCATCCATATTGGGGATTCGGGATTGTTATCTATTATTATATATTGTTATCATTATCCATTATATACCTTGATATATACCCATCATATACAGTATATACAGTAACCCATGATCTTTTTCCAAAAATCAACTGACACTTTCTGATCACTCTGATGTCTGCATCGTCCCGCCCGTGCCATCACTCCCTCGACTGGTGACATGACGTCATCACGGAAGTATCACTACCGTCACCCAGGAAGTTGCCCTTTGATGCTAAATGATGTTAATGAGTGCATGGATTTTCTGCTGCTGTTGCTCTATATATATATACATATATATATATATGTATGTATGTAATTATCTATACACATACTCTCGTCGTGGCTGTTCCTATCTTCTCCTTCATCTTCATTTTCTTCTTCTTCCTGTGACTCTGCTTGGTGTGTTGCTGCAATTAATTATTCTTGGACTCACTGCTTGATGAAGAATCGACTTTGTTTGATTGATGTGCTGGTGTTCGACCAATGACAATCAAACAAACATATTTCATAGGAGGCCTGGGAGGCCTGCAAGATCGAGGCAAACCTCACAAAACAAAAATGTTGGCCGCTTTTGATGTTTTTTTTGAGTACAAATAATCCCATAACCAGTTGTCATATCCTGATGAAAATTGCTTTTCTTGTTTCACCTAAAAGTTAATGAACACTGAACACGTAACTTATATATAACGGTCATAAGTCGTGTGCCTTCGTACACCATCCAGATCCATCCAGCACTCGGCAACTTCACAGGCACTCGGAGACGGAAAACGATGACCGCTGCGATGCGAAACTTGGACCGGGATGGCCACGAGGTCGTGGCAATGAAACATCCTCTAGCTCTAGTTATAATAATCATTAATAATTAATCATTAATAATCTATATATCTATAATGTGGGTAAAACAATGCCATAAACATCCATTTGCACCATCCCCCAGTCATCACCATTTTTAGAGGTGGTATGGTTACCATTCCCAGCCAAGGGTTTATGGCATTGTTTTACCCACATCAGATGATTTTCCCAGCTAGAAACCTCCAGTTCGAAGGGAATATTCCGTTGCCACGTTTCAATACATTCAGCTGATGGCGATGGTACAGAAAGGCACATCCCAGTACAAGTTGAAGTTGTACAGACACCTCATCCACGAACAGCCTTTGTTCTTCATCTGGGTGGCACTCCCACGATGTGTAAGGAAGTGATCATTGATGACATCAGATGTCGATGCATGTTCTCGTTTGGTTCATGACTGTTCTCTTTACCGGGCTTGGCAAAGAGGGCAAGGTTACGGCACGGAACAAATTACAACGCCCTACACCGCAGCCCCAAAACTGGATATTAACCATGAATTGCTGCTGTTGCTTCCATCAAATCAAGCCCTGACAGGGCAGAGCCACTGCCTTTCCAACCTCACTTCCAGCACTGTGGGAGGCTCCCCGGGTAGTTCGGCTGCGCCAAAACAGTCTTGCGGCCGAAAAAAAAAGGCCCCAGCCGTTTTGAGGCGCCGTTGCTTGGGAAGTTGGGCCACATGCGGAAGACTTCCAAACAATCAAGTTTGGGTCTTTAGAGTCAAACTGTCAAATTGGAATTCGAAAACAAAGAATGTAGCATCAACTGATATATCTGATATCAATTGTACGAGTGGGATCGATGTTGGTTGGCCCCAGATCTTTCGGTGTTCTCCTTTCATCTCTTTTCCACGGCTCGCCTCGCTCGCGCTTCATCCTTCAGAAGACATACTGCGGCCCTGCTTTCACTGGATCCGTCTCGAAACGGTTGATGTGGGTATTCAAGAGCCGGGTGCAAACCATCACTTGCCTGCAGAGATCATCCAACATCCCCAACCTCCCTGGAATACACCCATGGCCTTGGAGGCTGTTGGGAAACCTGGCTTCTCCTAGGAATACCTTGTGTTTCATAAAACACAGTCGTCTGCTGTAATATATGTAATCGTTCACATTGTCTGTTGTCTTCCGAAATCGTGGCTCAAATCTCAAATCCCCCAATCTGGTTAGAACCTAACATCGACGCCAAAAAAGATTATTTCCGGTAGGAAATCACCTTCCAAACCATTCCAGATCCCATCAACTTGGTGTTCCAGATCTTGGTGTTCAGTCCGGTACCCAGTGCAAACCATCTGGATGAGTTCTGAACCGTGACGTCCCGGTAAGGTCGTGATTTATGGGATGAAATTTATCCAGGTCCCAAAAATACCCCCTGGTAATTTAACAGGTTGCTATATGGAAAGATCACCATTTTCAATGGGTAAATCCACTATAAATGGCCATGTTCAATAGCTATGTTAGTTTACCAAATGGTAATTGTTGATTTAGGGTTTTCTTAAACATCAAGTCACAGTCTAAATCAATCTAATCCGTTGGAATCCCCAAAACATATCCAAATTTCAGCCGTTGCCCCCAGCAAATGCCTTCTCCAGTCATCATAGGCAACCTGGCATACACATCCAAGAAGTATTTGCAGCCCTCAGTCGTAATCCGAGATAGTGTGGCCAAGGGATCTTCCTAACATTTCCTAACCTTTTCCATATTCTATGAATATGTTTGTTGATTGGCTCCATGTATCCATGTTTCCCGTTGCCACGTCTGCCACGTTTCCTCGCGGAGATTTAATCATTTTAGATAGTCAAACGGTCAAACGCCTTGAATGGTGATTCTGATAGGCCATGCAGCTGCAATAGCCAGAAACAGCGGGTACCAGCCATGAAGCCCCCACAAGGCCTTCTCTTCTTTCAACCTGTCCTGGTCACAAAGAAATAGGGGCAATGGCCAACTCAGGTTCCACATTCTTGGATGGGGCAGTTTCTGTCTGCATTACATTTGCAACTACCCAAATTTCCATTCACCACCCCTTAGAAAATCACCAGTGTTGCCACCATCACCACTGTTATCACCTGGGGTGGGATCATTAGGACCATTACCCATGCCATGCCGCCATGCCCCATTCGGAAATGATCTACCCTCTGGTAATTTAACATAGCTATTGAACATGGCCATTTATAGTGGATTTTCCCATTAAAAATGGTGATTTTCAATAATTAGCTATGTTAAATTACCAGAGGGTAATTACATTCTTGGCCGGTTTTTTCGACAAATGTTACTTTCCTGGTTGACTGGAGGGTAAATTCTGGTAATCCAATCCGCTGAAAATCACCCATGGTTCGATCACTTTCCGAGCTACAAACCTCCATGGTCAGTTCGGGGATTTCAGAGCTAGTTAGGTTTGATGACACCAAATGGATCCAAATGGTTATCCTCTTGAATCATTCTTAAATCCAGTTAATTTCACATCATGCAAAGCCATTTAAAACACAACGAATCCCAATATCATCACATTGAAAACCGATTGCAGCGTTGCGGCGTTGCTCGTGCCTGCTCTTCCTTGCTGAGCACCTTCTGCTCGCTGACCTCTTTGATAGCATCCCACGTCGCCACCTCGGCGATGGGGTTCATTTAAATATATCACACACACATATAATATATATATATACCTTGACTGTCCAACGACCCTTAATTTTTGGTGTCTTTCAAGAAAAATTGCATTTCTCTTCCGATAGTTTTTTTTAAATTAAGTACTGTTTCTTGCATGTTGGTGATGGTCACTCATGGAGCTGCGCTAAAGCTGTGGAAATCAAGAAATGCACCACATTGCCAACTTGAAACTCATTGTTGCAGGTGCCATTTTTATTTTGGATAATTGAAGGTGCAGGAGAAAAGATGTTCAAAGCATTGGTTCTCGTTTATGTGTTTGATGCCACGGTTTCGATCTTCCTTGCTTTGATTCTTGGGCGTGCTTTGCTCTTTCATTTTTGCACGCATGAGGGTAGGTCTCAACACTCAATTGCGGACATGCGAGTGCATGGATCAATTTTGGTGACAAATATTTCTGGGAAGATTAGCCCAGACAATGCAAACATGCAAAGGCCTTTTTTTCTTCAAACGTACCTTTTTTTGCTGAAGGCCATCCGGACGGCGTCCGAAAGTACGCACAAATGCGTCCAAAGTACGGAAATATCTATCCAGTTTGGACCCGTCCGAAGCAAAGGTTAAAAAAAAAAAAACGCACCCTTTTTTCCCCGTCCATCTGTCAAAAGTTTCAGTCATACGCCATACGCCTGGGTCTGAGATGATGTGTGAGGGTGCGGGATCCAACATCAGGCAGGACAAGCACAAAACGTTCACATGATTCAGTTTAGTAATGCTTAGTATATAGCCAGCACATTCTTGGAAAATATAAAACATTTTGTTTCATGAAACGACCCCAAAAAGTATCAAACGTACCCCCATGTACCCCCCCAAAAAAAGATGCGTTTTGCAAACGACCCCAAAAATGAAGGGTAGTGGAGACCCCAGGCATAAATATATGTAGTGTAATGATTGTGCAATGTATATGTACTGTAATGTAGTGCAATGTACTGTAATGTAAATGTACGATCAACTCCCACCATTTGCCCCGCGTCTGAAAGAAATCGACGGGGTCGTCGTCGTCGTCATCATCATCTTCATCTTCATCATCATCGTCATCATCCTCATCATCCTCATCATCCTCATCCTCATCATCCTCATCATCCTCATCATCCTCATCATCCTCATCATCCTCATCATCCTCATCCTCCTCATCCTCATCATCCTCATCATCCTCATCATCCATCCTCATCATCATCATCATCCTCATCATCCTCATCATCCTCATCCTCATCATCCTCATCATCCTCATCATCCTCATCATCCTCATCATCCTCATCCTCCTCATCCTCATCATCCTCATCATCCTCATCATCCATCCTCATCATCATCATCATCATCATCATCATCATCATCACCACATCATCATCATCATCATCATCATCATCATATTATACATCATATACATCATATACATCATATACATCATATACATCATATACATCATATACATCATATACATCATATACATCATATACATCATATACATCATATACATCATATACATCATCCTCATTATCATCAACATCCTCATCATCCTCATCCTCATCATCATCATCATACACAGTACAAAATCATCATGTATCAGCATATATGTAATATCATATAATCATACAATATCATATACAGTACCAACGTCATGGGGGTGCTGCATCGTGATCTTGTGCACAGCATCAAAGTCTTGCGCAAGGTCGAGTGAGCGTTATCTCCCCCCCCCCCCGTCGCACTCCACCCCGCCCCACCCTGAACTGTGTGTGAGTGTGTGCGTGTGTGTGTGTGACATACGCTTCCATAATCTTATCCCCAGATCATCACAGATCGTAATAAGCAACCATTATCATAACATATCATAAAAATGACAACCATTTATCGTATAGGTTTCACCGCAAAATGACACTGGCTCTGAGGCATCCACAGCAGCCTTTCGATGGGCAGTGCTCCGTGGCTTTATGGAACTGGAGTCCTGGGGCAAAGGCCGTAGCTTGCCCGGTTCCCATTTCTTCCTAGGAAATAAGAAAGGGAATCCTTACGATGGCTGGCTTTTTTGGCGCTTTTTCATCTTCTCCCAAACTGGGAGCGGTGGGTTCCATTTAGATCCGGGCAAGCCCATCAGCTTGGAGATGATCAGGGTTTCAATCGCTTGCGACCCTTGCTACTGGCGTTCCCAGAATCTGTTTGATACAGTAGCAACCTGTGGTGACGATTCTTGACCATTGAGAACTTCAGTACGTAGATGAGAAACCTATGACTGACGAAATCTGATGGCGATGAACAATGGATGATAATGGTGAATGCTTCACATTGCCTAACTGTATGATAAATGATGATAGATGACGATTTTTTGGCTCTGGTGGTTGTGGTGTCCCTTGCTGACTATCTACATAATGGATGGAATGTATTGGAAAGGCGTGCCAGCTAGGCTACCGTTGTAATAGAGTTCGCATCTACAATTTGAATCTTTTGCTTTCACCATCGTCAATTCGGATGACCTTCCCCAAGTAAGGGTGACAGCAAAGCAAACCTCTCGTCAACCTGCAAACCGACAAAATTGACAAACAAGGTAGCGAAAACCTGACAAACTGTCTTCGTTTTTGTCCCTTTGACTCTCAATCCTGGATGTTCAAGTCAGCCCAGGATTAATAAGACCCAATTTAAATCAATTTATATGGGGGTTCTTCAAAATTGTGATACCCCAAAACTGCCCTTACGCCGCCCTTTCGCGAACCTTTCGCGCCCTTTCGCGCTCCAGCAGAATCGGGACAGGGAATTATGATCATGTTTTCGTGTGTGTATTTCGGAATAAAGATTTACAGGAGGATTGTATTAAAGCAAGGAAGATAAGGAAATGGGAGTATTCGCCTAAGTCGTTTTACAGATTGCCCGACAACGGAAACACAAGTTGAATCGCCTTTCGCCAACCTTTCGCAAACCTTCCGCGAACCTTTCGCAGATTTCTCGCCTATAAAAATGTGTTTCAAACTCATGTTTCATGAGAGGATGGGCGGGTGTTTCAGTTCCAATACTAAAACCCATTCCTATCTGAGAAAACTCCCAAAATTATTGTTCAATGATTGCATGAATGCAACTGTAACTGCCAAGCATGAATACTATATCGCATACATCTAGTCTAATAGGTGTATTCAAACCTTTCGCGAACCTTTCACCGCCCTGTCGCGGTCTTTCGCCACTGCAGCAAAAATACACATCCATATCTGCAGATGTCACTCGGATACTCTTGGAGTCTTGGGTTTTAGAACGAGTCCCATAATTCCCATGTAGTAAAACCATTGTTTTCCCAGGCAATCCTATATCAAACGGGGGGGTTCACTCCGGGGTAGCCATGTCCCCATGTCCGCAGTCCCGTCGTGGCGGCAGCGGCATCGTTGATTGAATGCCAGCGAGTCGTGGATCCAACGGGGGAGGAAGCAACACGTCCTGAGGGGTTGGTGGTTTTCCTTGGTGGTTGCTACAGGATGGTGACCACTTATGTCCGTTGGTTTCTAAACCCCATCCACTACAGTTATCACATGTTACCACTACAATTTGATTATAGTTAAGCCACTTAATTATAACTTATATCTCAACTAAGCTATCTTTGGGGCCCAATCCTGTAGTGTAGCTGGAAATTGAACCACTTGGCATTTGGATGATTTACCCTGAAAGAAATATTAAAAATGAGGATTTCACTGGAGAAAATGCTGATATCATGAGGATATTCCTGAATCAATTGCAAGGTGACTCCCCACAATAGTCTTTGGGTGTATGTCTAGGGCGAATCTTCACCTGCTGACCTGGGGGGAGTCACTGACCTGGGGGGAGCTGCATCAAGGAGGTTCATCCCTCAGATGGCCCCAATGATCCCATAGTCCTAAGATCGCTGCATGCAAAACTGGTGCCACTTTCCATCTAAGATTTCCCAGAAATCCATCCATTCATCATCATCAAAGTCAACCAGCCTCACCAAAGGTGGCCATCCCAATACGTAATAGAGGCTTACCAGTTCACACGCCCTTAAATCCATGGATGTTGGTGGTTAACAAACCCTTAATAAACCATTCTTATTGCGGGGGTTGGCATCGGTTCTTTGCGAAATGCTGCGCTGTACAACTGAGGTCTTGTGAAGACGATTCCATATTTTTCCATAGTTTTCCCTAAGTTGCATCCCTTTTTTGAATATGTTCCATATGTTCCATGTTTGTTTCCCTTGTGTTTTCCATGGGTGTTCCATATTTTTCCCACCCCCAGCTACCCAGGACTGCACCTCATCTGAAATCTGGTAGCGGTCTCTTTGCTCCACCTCGAGCAAAAATGGCATCCGGATTTAGGGGAGCAAAGGATCGGAAGCATTAGGATGAAATTGGCGGGGAAAAAAAGGATATGATATGATATGATAATGATAATGATAATGATAATGATAATGATAATGATAATGATATGATGCATATTTCTTTCATTGTTTAGATATTATATATATGCTGTGTTATGAATATATATATATAGAGCGTTAAATATATATATATACATGTGATGTGTATATATATATATATATGTATATATATTGTGTATTATACAAATAATTATACCCTCCTGCAATCAAACGTGGCTGGCTGGAAAATCCCCTATATAAATGGAGGTTTTAATGGGCAAGTGATCTATAAATAAGGGATTATGGGGGATGTTCAATCGCCGCGTCTCCACGTTTGATGAGCGGATGGTGTAAATAAATAATATGTATACTATTTATAAAATAATTATATCTTTGCCGGGATTATATTATATGATACAATAATTAATGAATTATGTGTATATATACACTGTATATATTCATATACAACTACTATAGTATATCATAGTATTGTCAAGTGATGCTACATAGAATTTCAGCCAGTGATAGCACGTGATAGCGATTGGATGGATATGCTTCGGATATGTTGAAGAGTGTGTGCAGCCACCCCAATTTGGTGGGGGCAGTAGCTGGTGATGGGGGATGATGGGGGTGCATACCCCGGATCTGAGAACGGGACTCTTGGAGAGGGAAACACACCAAGAATCCATGGAATGGAGTCGAATGGAGCCTTGACTTTCTGTTGCTCTTCCCTTGCCCCCTTCCTCACTCAATTCCTCAAGATATGTTTTAAAAATTTTTAAAATCGTTCAAAGTTTAAATGTGTTTTTTTATCTATCCATTTTTTGTGACCAGCCCCTTTGAATGTACTGGCACCCCCTTGGCATTTCCCTCATTCCCAGTACAACGTGCAGCATCAGACACTGTGTCTTCTCGTATTTTGCGCTGCTCCACTTGCTGCAAATGGGACTCAGCGCCGAAGGTTCGAGTTTTGGTGCTTCATGGTGCTTCAATGTGCTTCATAAATGTCCTCATAACCTACTGTAGCTGCAATCTCTGAGATATTCTGAGATGCTACCTTACCATCTGGCCTGCAGCTTGATTATAAATATCAATCGAGAAGAGGTCCTTATAGTTCCTTTCGGGTGTTTTTTCTGCTCCACACTCGCGTTGTCATAAATTGGGAAGCGTTCCTGCAAGTCTGAAACTTGGCAAGCCAAGCAACTGATCCGATCCAATCCATGGATCAATTCATCAACTCAATAAATTGGGAATAGTTACCCTCTGGTAATTTAACATAGCTATTGAACATGGCAATTTATAGTGAGTTTTCCCATTAAAAATGGTGATTTTCAATAGTTATGTTAGTTTACCAAAGGGTACCTCCAAACGAATCAACCACCCCCATCAACCCATGGATCCAACTCGGCATCCCAGAAACGATGCGTCTGGATGTTGGGAGCCTTCCCAAATTCGGCGGCTCCATGTGTCCAAAGTACACCCCAGGAAGTACCTGGCCAGTGCTTTTTGGCACTGACTTGCGAGGCGAATTTGAAATGTCTAAAGTAGATTAATATCAATACCATGTAAAGTAAGTATGTAATCTCTAATATGGAATGTGTACACTATCTGTCTGTCTGTCTGTCTATCTATCTGTCTGTCTGTCTATCTATCTGTCTATCTATCTATCTATTTATCTATCTACCTATCTACATATCTATCTACCTATCTATCTATCCATCTATCTATCTATCTACATATAATATACATATAATATACATATAATAAACATATAATAAACATATAATATACATATAATATACATATAATATACATATAGTATACATATAGTATATATATAATATACATATAATATACATATAATATACATATAGTATACATATAGTGTATATATATAATATACATATAATATACATATAATATACATATGATATACATATAATTATACTGTGCCAGCAAATAATATGCTAAAGCATCTGAAAACCATCAAACATTACACACATACATCTGTGGGTCCCAGAAATTTCGAGGAACCGCATGTTTCGACATATCTGCCTCCCCTAAATGTCATTGACACCCCAAGAAAATAGGAAAATCAATGGTTCATGTTAGTTAATAGTAAATTCATATCATTACCAGTACCTTCCAAAAAAATATCAAAAAGAATCGATGGAAACCCAGGAAACCAATCTTCAGAAACCCATGGTACCCCCCAAAAAAAACAGATCGCCTGGGTTGGCATATTCATCTCCTCCTCTTCTCGAAGCACAGCTTGTTGCGCTGCAGCCGCAAACCTGGCCTTGGTGGAACCATGGAAAAATGATAGAATTTATGGTAAAATGATGGAAAAGGTGGAAACAAAAAATGGGAAACACGAGGATTTCCCTCACCCAAAAATCAGGACTTCAACACCACAATCTCGGATTTCAGCAGTAAACAACTCGGATTTAGACCACCAAGAAACCAAGGATCAACAAAAATGTGCAGTTGGTCACTTGGGGATATCAAGTTCCGAGAATCTAGAAATGGAAATACATGAGCAGCAAATGTTTGACACCACCAACCAGTCGGGATTGGTTATAAACCATGAGCACACATGCGTGCACAGAAGCCTGTGAACTGTTGGATGGATGAGATGTAATTAATAACATATGAGGTCCTAGCAAGGCACAAAAATTCAGTCTTGTGAAGCATATGAGGGTCATATGCCTACTCCCTGATCCTTGCAAGATATCATGATATCGATCAACCCCCGGCTGCATCCAGTTTTTTTTCAAGTCGATGCTGTTGTTTCAGGCTTGTGCTGTTCTCAGGATCCTCCGAGGCGACATTTGAAGTTGGCCTTTTCCCCTGGCAGGGGCGGTCGGCTGCCGAGGCAGCTGAGATTCCACATGGATCCCTCTGGAGACTGAGAGATCAGCTGCGTCAGTCGCTCCTCTCGCGCCCGGGCGGCCTCAACGGCCCATTGGACGCTGCGGCGCTGCCTGTGCTTTGCGCAAGCTGCCCTTAAAAAGTGGTTTATTGGTTGATTTCTAGTTAGTCGAGTCTATATAGTGAATATATGATGTTAATATATGTTAATAGTTGTCCAATCATTATTGATCAGTCAATGTTACAATATGTTACAATGTTTTGGGGAAATGAGGGAAACAAAATTTGAAAGCACCAGCCAGTTGCTGGTTGTAGCTGGTCTCGTACGCTCTCATCAATGCCTCTGGGTCAATGCGACTTTTTCGAGGCAAGGATTGTAGGGGGGCCAACATCCGGCCAAGATGGGGAACGATGGGCCTTGGATTTGATTTCTGGTGGCAATCAAAGATTAAACATTTACGGTTGTATATATATATAATATATCATATCTCCAAATATATATATATATACATATTATATTATATGTCTGTATATGTGTGTGTGTGTATGTGTGTATGTGTGTATGTGTGTATGTGTCTATGTGTCTGTGTGTCTGTGTGTGTGTGTGTATCGTCTGAATAGACGTAAAACTTCGTCCTTATATTATATTATATATGGCAGGGGGCAGAGGGATCTCCAGTTGTGGCCTCTGCCAACGAAGCTCCACACTGGAGATCAGGTAAACGTACCTGCCTGTCCCGCCCTGGGCGCATTTAAGACGCAGCTGGGGGGACATAATATATTTTTCGCTGTTGTTTTATACTGTCATTGTCCACTGTGATCTATATATATATATATATCGTATATTAATTCGGCTCCTGTCTAATCTGCATGTTTCAGGATTCAGTTCCTGCCGGATCATATAATGATCCATTCTTGTCTAGTGTGATTCCTATGGTGACTCCGACATGGTGCCATAGGGCCATTTCAGGCAACCCCAATTGGGGTCAATGTTGACTGACTTGACTTCCGAATTTACACATTTTAATCCAGTAATTTATTTAAGTAAAGTGTAACAGCTGGCCCTTCCGTTTTGCACCGTTTTTTGAGTGTCCCGCTGATCCTGCGGTCCCTTGTGAAACCTCGTGGAATACAACTCTGTGACTGAGAAGCCGTGCTGAACATTCAGAAACCTCCGTTTTTGCAGCAATTTTCACAGCGACATTTGGCAACACTACATGAAATTGGATCAGGCAGGCTCATGTCTTTCAGGTGTGGTCTTTTTCCTTTTGATGGTTGTCTGGTGAAGTGAAACATGTTGTGCACCTAATTCGCTGGACTTTGGAAGCTGTTATATGCCAATTGGGGCAAGACTTGACCACGGTCCCGGTGCAGGGAATAATCGCACGACATTTAGGAAATTAGGGACTGAATCCTATTTTTGGTTTTGTTTTTCACTAACTAGTTCCCCATTGGTCCCCTATCTCATGCTCTCCTCCCTCCCCAGGTAGGTTGGTTCCGTCGCGTGCTGAGGTTTTTGTAGGTTTTCGCTTTGGCAGGTTGGTTCAGGCGCTTCCGTCTTCCCCCCCCTCCGCTGGTCTTGGTCCGTGTCCGTCGACCCTCCGCTTTTTTCTTTTCCCTTGCCTTTTCAGGGTTCGCCCGCTCCGGGCTAGCTGTGTTGGTGTGTGTTTGCTCCTTCCCTCTTCTTTTGCGTTCCCCTCTTCGCGTCCTGGTTAAGTAACGTTCATCTCATTGTCACTCTCATCTCATTTTCATCCCCCGTTCATCCTCACTTTCATCTCATTTTTACGCGCACCACCCTGCCGGAGGCAGGGTGTGTGTGTGTATCGTCTGAATAGACGTAAAACTTCGTCCTTATATTATATTACATATGGCAGGGGGCAGAGGGATCTCCAGTTGTGGCCTCTGCCAACGAAGCTCCACACTGGAGATCAGGTAAAAGTACCTGCCTGTCCCGCCCTGGGTGCATTTAAGACGCAGCTGGGGGGACATAATATATTTTTCGCTGTTGTTTTATACTGTCATTGTCCACTGTGATCTATATATATAATATATATCGTATATTAATTCGGCTCCTGTCTAATCTGCATGTTTCAGGATTCAGTTCCTGCCGGATCATATAATGATCCATTCTTGTCTAGCGTGTGTGTCTGTGTCTCTGTGTCTCTGTGTCTCTGTGTCTCTGTGTCTCTGTGTCTCTGTGTCTCTGTTTCTGTCTCTGTCTGTCTGTCTGTATGTATCTGTATGTATCTGTATGTATGTATATGCATTACATAATGTATTACTGAATGTATTACTGTATGTATTACTGAATGTATTACTGTATGTATTACTGTATGTATTACTGTATGTATGTGTGTGTGTGTTACTGTGTGTGTGTGTTACTGTAGTATGTGTATGTATGTGTATGTATGTGTATGTATGTGTATGTATGTGTGTATGTGTGTGTATGCGTGTGTATGCGCGTGTATGCGTGTGTATGCGTGTGTATGCGTGTGTATGCGTGTGTATGCGTGTGTATGCGTGTGTATGCGTGTGTATGCGTGTGTATGCGTGTGTATGCGTGTGTATGCATGTGTATGCGTGTGTATGCGTGTGTATGCTTGTGTATGTATGTGTATGTATGTGCATGTATGTATCTATCTATCTATCTAATCTAACCTTATCTAATCTGATCTAATCTATCTATCTATCTATCTAATCTAATCTAACCTAATCTAATCTAATCTAATCTAATCTATCTATCTATCATTATCTATCATTATCTATCATTATCTATCTATCTATCTATCTATCTAATCTAACCTAACCTAATCTAACCTAACCTAACCTAACCTAACCTAACCTAACCTATCTATCTATGTATCTATCTATCTATCTATCTATCTATCTATCTATCTATCTATCTAATAGAATCTATGTATCTATGTATCTATGTATGTATGTATGTATGTATCTATCTATCTATCTATCTATCTATCTATCTGTGTATGTTTGCATGCATGCATGCATTCATGCATGTACGTATGTATGCCGTTATATTCTCACTAGATTCCCCATTTCTGATATTTCCAGTGGATGAACCAATGGGAAAAAATGCGACAACCATTTGAAGCAAACCCAAGGGGCTGCATGAGGTATGTCAGTTCCATCCCGTTGCATCGACTCATGTCACTGAGAACCGTCGCCCTGCTGTGCTGAAGCACTGTACCATTCAGCATCAGCTTCACATCACACCCTTGATCCTTGGCTCCAGTGACCTCTCGAATCTTTTCATGCAAGGTGCCGAAGGTGATTTGGCAAGGCAGGTTGCGCAGTACCTTCGCCTCACCCTGCAGTCCAAGCAGTTTGAGGGTCCAGCCCTCCTGTTGACCTGGAAGGAGCGTGCCAGCCGTGCCAGCTGTATCTGTGCCAGTTGACCAAGCAGTCGGAGTGTCTGTGGCAGCTAAGCCAAAGTCTGACCGGAGAGCCTCCAACATTTCGCCAGCTTTTCGAACCTTGCCGCAACTCAAATCTCTCAATCCACTGGGATAAATAATCAAACCTCTCTTTTCGAACCTTGCCTCATTTTTACGGACATACTTTCGTATGTTTTGGAAATTTGGAACATGCTCTTGTGGGAAGAAACAAAGGTAGTTTTCGACACCCAAAAGGGCAGCCATGCATCCCACTTTTAGCCAATGGATAAAAGAACACGAAAAGCAAACAAAACATATAAGACCAACACATACAACCAGCAATACTGCTGAAATAAATCATACCTACATCATTCATCATCATTCTACATCCAATTTTTTTTAAGAATAATATGTGGCACGAACAACAAACTGAAAAATCCCAATATTGATTTTGTTGTAAAATCCTGTGCATATCCTTGAAACCTCTCAATATTTGACAGAATCTCAGAATACGACACACAAATCCCAGGCACGGAATGTTAAATGTCCATCATATCTCATTAAAATAAATGAAACCCCAAAAAAGAACTCTCCAAAACAATGGAGGCTGTTCAATCCATAATCCATCATAATCCATCATAATCCATCATAATCCATCATAATCCATCATAATCCATCATACTGTAATCCATCATAATCGATAATCCCAGGCACGGAGTGTTCACATTTCTTTGGATTACAATGGCGAAGAAACAGACGAAGCGATTGGCCCAAGAGCTCGCTATGGCCCTCCATGGCGCACACAGCGCAGAATGGGAGGGGGCCGCGGTTGGGCGGGGGGGTCGGCGCCCCGGGTCCTGGAGGAAAGCCATGGGGGGAAAGTTGAGTGATTCTGGTGGAAAGGACAGGGAGGATAAAAGATGATAAAAGGGACTTTGGATGAATTTAGACAACATATATTTGTCGCTTCTCACTATTCTTATTAGGATGCCACAGGCTTTGCTCAGACTGTTGGAACAAATAGCATCCTGGCTGGCTGGCTTACGAGGTATCAACCTCAAAGAATTTTGGGTGATATCAATTCATATAGAATCTAATATATACTGTGCATATTCTTGTGCAAACCAAGCTGCTATCTCCATCATGTCCTCGTCCAAACCTGAGGTAAACCCATAGCTGGGTGGTTAACACCATCCGGGAATGGTAGGTTTGTGAAATACCGAGTTTCCCACAATGTAGAATGTCAAAGAAACATGAAGAAACATCATTGTCCAAATCCATCAACACCATCCAAAACCTACATTCACATCTATTGAAGATTATCTGCTTAGTCCAATGGCATCCAGTGGGATGCATGGAGCGCCTTCCCAGAAAGAGATAGCGGCTAGAAGAGGAGGAACACATCAAGAAAACTTGTGGAAACGAAACATGACAGGTTTCAAAATATGTCAAAACACGTCGGAGAAAAAAAACAAAATGTAGAAGTTATCATTGTTATTATATAAAAAATCAATTGAGGATAAGTCAGAATTCTGGAGCCATGCTTTGGAACCCTTTGGATCAAAGAACCCATCCTCAGAGCACGCGCAGGAACCGTTCCACCCTGGGGCTCTGATCACCCACTTGCGATGTTTGGTTGCCATGGACAAACAGCTACCCTGATGGCAAAAAAAGATAGTGGAACGAATGGGCTTAATGATGATAAATGGACTGGAACATGATCATTAAGCCCAATGGACAAACAACTACCCTGATATTCCTACACTGGGCTTAATGGAACGAATGCCGGTCAAGCCACGCAAACATCCGCAGACACATTGAAGAGATGAAGCGACTTGAATCATTAGTCCACTGTGAAGCATTTTGAGATCTCCACTTCAATTGCCCATTTTTGTCAAAATCTTAGGTGTATCTGGGGATGAGTCAGAAACTCTGCAAGCCCCAGGGCCCCATCAGCATCCAAGAAACCTGTTCGACGCAAGAGGTGGTTCTGCTTGCTTGCAGATTGGGCCTTTGATGGCAATGGGAATTTTGGGGCCCCACGATGTGCTTGACGATCATGGAAATTGAATGAATTTGAACGTGTTTGATACTCAACCATTCAAATTCGGGTGTACATCCCCCAAGTCATTTTGTGCCATCATGATCAAGATCATGATCATGATGATGATGATGATGACGATGACGATGACGATGGCGATGATGATGATGATGATGATGCTGATGCTGATGCTGCGATGCTGCGATGATGCGATGCTGCTGATGATGATGATGATGATGATGGTGATGATGATGATGCGATGCTGCGATGCTGCGATGCTGCGATGCTGCTGATGATGATGATGATGATGGTGATGATGATGATGATGATGATGATGATGATGGCGATGGCGATGGCGATGCTTATGTTGATTCCGATTGGAACTGCATTGCTGCTCCTGGAGGTTTTATGTTGGCAGGGCGAGGCAAGGTCTGATAAAGTTGGTGTTGCCTGGACTACTGCCCCGAACTCAAAAACACGGCACTGGGAAATGATGGCATTCTCATTCCCAGCAGTTTCAATTTCTTCATATTTGTTCAATGATGGCACAAGTTTTCAAATATTCCAAATCAGCAGGGAATATATAAGTCACCAGATTTGATGTAAACTCAATTAAACTCACAAATGCTTTGTTCAATGATGGCACTCATTTCCTGGCAGTTCCAAATCAGCTACAAATGGGTGACGTACCATGGGCAGATTGGGCGGGTTGGGTTGCCTTCCCGAAAGGTGACCCCGACCGAAGAAGGGCTGGATTTCTTTAGGGCTCGTTTACCAACAACCAGGATATATAGGGCTTATATAGGGCTGATATAGGGCTTATATAGGGCTGATATAGGGCTTATATAGGGCTTATATAGGGCTGATATAGGGCTGAAATAAGGCTTATATAGGGCTTGTATAGGGCTTGTGTAGGGCTTATATAGGGCTTATATAGGGCTTATATATAGGGCTGATATAGGGCTTATATAGGGCTTATATAGGGCTTATATAGGGCTTATATAGGGCTTATATGAGCTGATATAGGGCTGAAATAAGGCTTATAAATTGGGCTTATATAGGGCTGATATAGGGCTGAAATCAGGCTTATATAGGGCTTATATAGGGCTTACATAGGGCTTATATAGGGCTTATATAGGGCTGATATAGGGCTTATATAGGGCTGATATAGGGCTTATATAGGGCTGATACAGGGCTTATACAGGGCTTATACAGGGCTTATATAGGGCTTACATAGGGCTTATATTGGGCTTATATAGGGTTTATATAGGGCTTACTTAGGGCTTACATAGGCCTTACATAGGGCTTATATAGGGCTTATATAGGGCATATTGCAGTGAACATCATTCAGCATCTATGATTGGGGGGATCACCTTTAGGGGTGGCTGCTGATTGATGCTGATATTCTATCAGTCCTTCCGGATATCGTCAAGCAGCCGTGCTGATCGCAGCGCCCCAAAGACTCTTCCCAGGTAGCAAGTTGCCTGCCCCAGCTTGGGGCATGTTTAGATCTGGCTGGATTTGCCCACTGGGGCCTCTTTGGGGTGCCAAAATACGTCCTAGGATGCTCTGAGGGGACATGCCAAGTCAAATTGGGGACACTAAAGTGAACATGGAAAATGATGATCGTTTGAAAACCGTACAGATGTAAATGGGTGAAACAAACCGTGGGGCAAGACTCGCTTCCATTCCACTTGGACAACTTCCTTATATCCAGGTGGGCAGGTCCGATCATGGCCGCCTACCCAGCATCAATCGACTTGGGAGCATCAAGACCAAACTTAGCTGAACATCCCCTACCGGAAGACACCATGCACTACTCTTGTGATCAGCAGTCAAAGGTCTGAAATTCAGCAGAACCTCAATGAGCAAATGTTCGGCATCTTGTCTTTGACAGGCATGTGATCTCAACTCGCGATTGGTTACAGGGGAAGTTCCCAAGTGACTGTGACCATTCTAAGAAATTACGCCCAAGAGAAACAACCTGTACATTGAGGACAATCCCAGTGTCGGTCTAGGTCACAATCGGTGAATCTATGAATAATATTAAATATTGAATAATATGCGAATATAACATAATATAACTTATTTGACTGGGAGAATCTCTCATTTCATACTCCAATAAAATCATACCTAAATGTTCTCTTCAAAAGTTGCCGACGTTTGCTGATCAAAAGCTGATTTTCCCATATTTTTCCCATACGTTTCCCAATTAAATTGTTCCATGATTTTCTATTTCTTCGCGTGAAGACCTCCCTCTTTCCCGGGCAAACGCCGGCCGCCTATGGTCTTTTGCAGCACCGGGTCCACCGAATCCTCCGAGTCCGAGGACGAGGAGCTGGCAGTGGCCGAGCCGCCGTCCTGGAAATCTTGGGCCAGTTTGGGATGATTTTCCTATCAAAACCATGATTCCAGGGCTCGGGAGAACAGTGAAGTCGTTATAATGTGATAATTTGCACATATGTATATATATATATGTATAAATATATATGTATAAATATATATGTATATATATATATATGTGTGTGTGTATGTATATGTATAAATATTTTTTGCTAGGGCTCCAAAGTAGAGATAGATTGATAGATATGTATGGGGGTTGGTTTCCAATAATCCAATGGCATATCCATACGTAGTTTTTTGGAGATATACTGTAATGGAGATATAATCGGGATATAACGGGGATATAATTAATCCTTGACTATGGGGATATTTCCTAAAATGGGGGTATCCCTAAATCATCGACATGTAGAACATTTTACCATTGAAACCCATGGTGACTTGGGGATCCCCCATTTTAAGACACCTTCACTTAAATAATCTTAAATAATCTTAAGTATGGGTATGGGTCAAAACTACAGATGCATGGTCCAGATTCTGCTCACGCTAAGTGTTAATCATGCAATTTTGGGAGAAAACACCGCCTGTATTTATAACTATGTCTGTCCCAATAAGTGTAAATGTTGCAAATCATCTACTAGACCATGGTTGCTGGGGGGTGTTGAATACTAGGGGGAGGGGAATATGTAATAGAACATGAGTATATATCATACCTGTGATTTAAACAAATTGAGTATATAAAATATTGACATGATAAATATTGATAAATGATAGACGACATAATGCAGCATAATATATTATAATATTATTATAATATATCAAATAGTAATATACTGTATATATAGTTTCTAGCAGAATCTTACCCATATTCCAAGGCTGTTCATATTCCATGCCAAAATAGCTCCGAAAAATTGGAAAATAATCGACGAGCTTTGATGGTGAGAATGAGGTTGTGTGACCCTTGTCAGGCGCACCTTTTCTCTTGTCACGTGCTGTCATGTCCAATCGCGCATGTTTAACCCCGTTAAGACCCTTTGAGCCCACAGCTTCTCAAGCAATGATTTCTTGAATAAACATGAAGTCTTGTTTCTCTCATCAATCATCAACTTCTCTCTAGGATCTTCTAAGACCATTGGATAAGCTGTTCAGCTTATTTCTTGACGCGTTTGGCTGGCGGTTCAGCTTCCGCATCCGTAAACTGGGCCAAGTCTGGATTACGCTGTTCTTCCTCGAACCCAAATGATACCATATTTCCACTTAATACCTTGAGTGGGATGCCACCCCTGGAGTACGATGCCCCCCCCTGGAGTACGATGCCCCCCTGGTATGCGTTGCCATTCCTGCATGTGGGATTCTCAAGCATATGTTGACATCTATTTTGATCAAATTGGGGTCACAAATTCCATTCCATTTACCCACAAAGCATCACACTCCATCCTGCACGGCTAACACCACAACCGAGGATTTCCATAGCCTCCACAGGTCGAAAGTATCAAAATTTGATGGTATACGATTGTATGCGCGACTCTTCAAAACGCTGGAAAAACCAAGATTTCCCC